>PITA01003412.1:113276-140303 GCA_004023965.1 Spilogale gracilis
CCCCCCCCCCCCCCCCCCCGCGCATGCGTGCACAAGCACGGGCTCTCAAAGAAATCTTAAAGACAACATCTGACTTCCAAGTGAACTTGTAAGAATATACTCCATTTGTAAACTGGGCATTTTATGTAGACTTTAGCTTGTTTCATACAAACTGTATGTAAAACTTAAAGAATTTCAACTTGTTTGACAGTTTAGAGTATTGAGTTTAACAGTCCCCCTTAGAAGTACAAACTTTCAAGGGAGAATTAATTTGAGATCGAGTTGCATTATCATATCCACCAAAACCACGTTAAGTAAGGGCTCAACTGAACTACATACACAGTGCCCACCCACTAAGAGTTAAGGAAAATATCAACATCAAAATACCCAGGACCCACCATTCACATGGCTAAAAGTAACAAACGTTTTTGACACGCAGATTACAATGCAAACAGGACAAAGGAGAAGGAATGACCCACAGGTTTCCTTCTCAAGCCCCACCAAGTCTCAGGCACCAGACCAGAGAGCTTCACCAACCCTTAAGAGACCAACCACTTGGTAGATGGATGCTTATTTTAATTTTCATTTTTTTAGACGTTTTATTTTTAAGTAATCTTTACACCCAACAGGAGACGTAAACCTACAGCCCCTAGACCAAGAGCTGCATGCCGCACCGAAGGAACCGGCCAGGAGCCCCTGGAAGCTTATTTAAAAGAAGCACATGTCACGGTCAATAATCACTGGTGGCAAGATGGTCCTCACTGGGCAGGGGGCAAGCACAGGCTGCTCAGCCAGGCCACAGGAGGCTACTGCCAGTGTCTGCGGGAGAAGCCACAGCGACTCCCACAGGCTCCTGCATCTGCCCAGGGACAGGGGATGGGGCTCAAGCTGCAGACGTGCTCTTAACCCTTACGTGGTCTGAAGTGGTCTGAAGGTGGTGTTAGGGTAGGAGACCCATGGTCTTTCCTCTTTTGTTTGGAAAATGGTAGTTTAAAACTCTTCACAATGAGAAGTGATTTATCCACTGATCCACTAACAGTCACTGAACACCTAGTAAGAGCCCAATCCTACCTGAGCCCTCGAGACAAGAAGGAGAAAAGGCAACAGCACCTGGGTGGACACCAGCAGGCAGAGAAGGGTTTGCAGGAGAGGACTGACTGGCAATTCTCAGATCCCTCCAGATGTTTCTTTATCTGGAAGATATCTCAACGGGAAGGATAAAATGCAAATTAAGCAAGGATTTCAAACAAAGAAGGAGCCTGGGGAGTCTGAGGCGGGACTCAAGGTTGGTGTGATGACGAAGTCTTTCACCTTGGGGGGAGGCCACTTCTCCGCTGGGGCCAAGGATCAAGGCTGTGTGCCTACACCCTCCACTATCTAAGCAATGCAGGGAGGTTCCTTGAACCCGTCTTGGTCCTAAGGGGTTTTTACATTTCTACAAACACACTGAGAAGTTAGCACCAAACTGTAGGAACTTCACTCCACAGGTTCTAATCTCGTCACTGGCTGGCTGATCTTGAACACCTCTCAGAGGCTCATACTCCCCCACCTCAAAGCCAGGGGTAAGTAGGACCAGAGCTCCCAGGCTTGCTGTAAGGTTTTTGTGTTTATTTTGCTTTTTTATTTATTTGAGAGACAGAGAACAGGAGGAGGGGCAGAGAGAGGGGAAGAGAATCTTAGGAGCACGGAGCCTGACACAGGGCTCGATCCCTCCACCCCAAGATCATAACCTGAGCAGAAATCAAGAGTTGGGCGAAGCTCAGCTGCACCATTCAGGTGCCCCTTGCTGTGAGAATTTAATGAGTTAATCTACCCAGAGCACACCAGTCAGCCTATTCAGAGGGAGTACACTAGAGGCACGCTCACGACTAAGTAACACAGAAGACACACAAAGGTTTCCCATCCAAGGGTCATCAGGTTATAAAATAAGCCTTCCGAGGCAAAAACTGAAGTCCATCCACTTCCCAAATGCAGTTTATGTGTCTGAGTAAAACAGAATCAACTATATACTGTATTAGGAGGCCCAATTCTAACTCTGAGGCAGATAAAATGATACAGAAAGGCTAAGCCCCCGAGCCACCAGGAGAGAAACCACGATCACGTCAGGCCCTTCTACGGTCAAGATGTGGCCTTGCAGCTTAAGGCTCCAGCCAGCAACTTCTCCTTGGACAAAAGCCCAAACTCAAAAGGCCTTTCAGTGGTCTTGAAACACTGCCTGGGCAGTGTTCTGCAGCCATAAGCTGAGACAGGTAGAGCCAACACACCCCACCGTGGGAACACCAGGGGATGGGTGGAAGCGGCCCCCAGTCTGGCTCTGCTCTCCCAACAACTGGGCTCCCCGGCAAAGACAAATTCAGTAAGAACCTCCTCCCACCACAAGAGCTCCCACAAAGCTAGGCACAGCAACCACTGCCCCCTCACACACGAGGAACAACTGTGGTGGAGTACCAAAATCCAAGATCCAAGTTCTAGATTTGTGACTTAGCTAAAACCACGGTACACAATGGGTCAGGCACTCTTTCAGAAACACAATTTACTCTTCTATAAAATGAGGTTGATAACATCGACCCAGGCCTGGAGGGCTGCTGAGTGCCTGCAAGAGACAAGAGCTGGAAGCACCCTGTGAGGGGTATCGGGGTTCCTGGGACAGACCACGGGGAGGGGGGGAACGACATGACACAGACTGCGTGTGGCCACGGCCTCAGGTGGCAGGAGGGGACTCTGGACCCCGGGGCTGTCTGCCTCAGCTCCTAACATACAATGGGCCACACAGGTCTTCAACCGCAGGCAGTCAGGGGGCTGGGCACAAGCCAGGTGGCCACCAGTGCCCCAGGCCAGCACCATACAAAGAATACCCCCGAAGCTCCAGGTGGTCGGCGGGCTGGATTTAAAGGAAGACCCAAGTAAGGCTGTTTCTACTGTTCCATGGAACGGAGTACAAGAAGGAAGGGAGGAGCATTCAGGGGGTGCTCCCTGAGGATGCCACTTCACCTGTCTTCCACTCTGTCCCCCAGCAAGAAGCAGGCGAGGCAGGTGGCAGAACACAAAGTCAGCGCTGCCAGCCGCCTGAGGTCGGGTCCGCAGGCCTGATGGATGGCAGCCCTCAGAAAATACTGTCCCTGAAAATACGGAGCTGCTTCCTCAATGTTAACTGTGGACATCCGTACACACACGTACACACGTGTACACACGCACACACACGAGAAGTACAGTCTCTGCATGGACACAGAAGCTCTGCTTACTTCCCGAATTTCAGAAATGCCTAGAAGTGGGGCGCCTGGGTGGCTCAGTTGGTTAAGCGACTGCCTTCGGCTCAGGTCATGATCCCGGAGACCCGGGATCGAGTCCCACATCAGGCTCCCTGCTCGGCAGGAGGCCTGCTTCTCCCTCTCTCAGTCCCTCTGCTTGTATTCCCTCTCTAGCTGTGTTTCTCTCTGTCAAATAAATAAAATCTTTAAAAAAAAAAAAAAAAAGAAATGCCTAGAAGTTAACCTTCACACACCATCAAGTTGGTGAACATGAACATCAGGGTGCCAATTACCCCTGGACTGCAGGGGATAAGATTACAATCAGGAGGGTCACTCAGAGAGTTCTTAAGAACTTAGCAAAACCCTATGTTTAATGCAGGATGGTGGGCACATGTAAATCTGTTTATGTGTTCATTTTTTAAATTCTCCATATAATTATATACACCCCTTATAGACACAACTTTACTACTGCTTAAGACAAAATTAATGAAATGCGATTTTTTTCCTCTGCTTCTAAAAAAAATTAAAAAAAAAAACAACACAAAAAAACAGTTAGGGACACTGACGCACAAGGCAGGTCCCCGGCATAGTCCCACACCTAGCAGTGAAGCCACATTCAAACTCCGCCGCGGCTAGCAGAGGGTGTCTCAGTCTCTGATATTCTGAATCAAGCAGATAATGAAGCAGTAGGGGCCCCAACCTGGCTGGCCCCTCGTGGGCTGCGTTTGGTAATCAGTACTGGATCACACCTTAGACTCACACCCTCTCCCTGGCAAATTCATCTGCACAGTATCTAGGCCAAAGAGTCAGAAATTCAGACTAAAATTTACATTACAAAAACATTCATTAAGGGGCACCTAGCTGGCTCAGTCCGTGGAGCTTACATGTAACTCTTGGTCTCTGGGTTGTGAGTTCGAGCCCCATGGTGGATGTAGAGATTAGTTAAACAACCAACCAACCAACCAACAAAAAACCAAAATCCATTCATGAAGAAATTACTAACAAATGGAAACAGCCTAGTAAATGTCCAGCACAGGACAAGGGCTGCTCGCGGTTCACCCAGGCAGGACTATGATGCCTACACCGAAGCACAGGGTTAACAGAAAGTTCAAGCAAAAATGTTAACCAAAAACAGTAGGAGACAAAACCCAAAACTGTGTGAGGTCCAACGGAGGTCCCGGTTTGATTTTAAAAAAAAAATTAAAGAAAAGGGAAAAAAAGAAAGACAGAAATGAAACATGAGGGTTGCTGGGCCCCTGGGTGAGAAGCCGACCTCCGGCGGGCCCCCTGTGCCTATTAACCTCGTTAGCCGCCAGGGACAAGCCCGGCCTGGGCAGGGTCAGCAGGCCGCACTGGGGCTCCCAGGACGCAGTGGCCTCGAGAAGCCTTCTGAGGGGCTGCCCCGCCAAAGGGGCCACGAAGTCCTCCACAGACACTGGTGACATCACCGGGGACCAACAGACCTAACTTCCAGGTTCACTGAGGAGAGTACTTGTGAATGAATAAGCTAGTATCTTCCAGACAAAGGTCCTCCGGGGGGTGGGGGGCGCCACCTACCAGCAGGGCCCAGCGTGGAAATCCTCTTTCTGCTTTTCAAGCCCTTCATCCCAGAGCTCTAGAAAAACAGCAAGAGGGAGCGTGGGTGGCTCAGTCGCTAAGTGTCTGCCTTCGGCTCAGGTCATGATCCCGGAGTCCCAGGATCCAGCCCCGCATCGGGCTCCCTGCTCGGCGGGAAGCCTGCTTCTCCCTCTCTCACTCCCCCTGCTTGTGTTCCCTCTCTGGCTGTGTTTCTCTCTGTCAAATACATAAATAAATAAAACCTTTAAAAGAAAAAGAAAAGAAGAAAACAGCAACATTTCAGAGACAATTAATCCATATACTTCCGATTTCATTTCACAGCCAAATAACCTTGGACAAAATCTAGGATGAACATGCATTAAAAGCTTTACTAAGTAAAATCTATTATTAGTCAGAAAACAATAACAACATGCTCTTGCCTTCTGTTTTGCTAAAATTAATAATTTAACATATTAGAGTTGCCAACTAAGAAAGACTGGGTTTCTAACCTAAAACCACATTAATTATATACTTAAATATGAACCTCTCACTGGGAATTAAATTCATTCAGCAAACATTTTTCCCTACAATCTAGTCTGGAAATCTCAGTGATACCTAACTTGAATCAAAAAGGTTACCTCGTGAAGCACTAAGGCCACAGATGCTGAGCTGTTTCCTGTCTGAATAAACCCTGGGACCTCCTCTTTCCCCCTCTCCAGTTTCCAATCCCAGCTCCTTAGGGGAAACCTCCCACGGCCTCCAAAAGCCAAAACTTAAAATAAAAAATCTGGGTGCTGGGTGGCTCAGTGGGTTAAAGCCTCTGCTTTGGGCTCAGGTCACGATCTCAGGGTCCTGGGATCCAGACCTGCATCGGGCTCTCTGCTCAGCTGGGAGCCTATTTCCTCCTCTTTCTCTGCCTGCCTCTGCCTACTTGTGATCTGTCAAATAAATAAATAAAATCTTAAAAAATAAAATAAAATAAAGCACAAGGGCACTTCCAATGAAATGAGGCCCCTTCTCTGGGGTTCTAGCCCTACCATTCTCTCCCCCACCACCAAACACAACTCCCTTCCTCTCCTCTGGTGCTCTCTGATAGGCTGGGGCCCCTCCTGCTCCAGCTGCCCCTATTACCTTCCCCTCCCGGATACTGACTAACTATGCCCTCTCCTCCTCCTGTCTCCTTCAACCTCACTGTGGACGGACACGGCTGCGCTCCGTCCATGCCGGCTCACGTACCCACAAGTGAACATCTTCCCTGGCAAGGTGCAAGATTCTTGAGAGTGAAAAAGGGACCTATGGGAACTTCCCACAGTTCTTAAAATGTCCTGGTCTTGTTTATCTTCCATCGATGTTTCTCACATATAAACATACAATCACAGTGATATGGGTAACTGTTCTAGTAACCCTGACTGATTATCCTGTAAGGAAAATGCCAGATTAATGTGGTCAGACTTTTGGTTTTTAATCCTCTCAAAGTTCTTGCTCCTTGAAATAGGAAAAAACAAAAACAAAAACCGGCCCCCAGAATGTCACTGGCCGCAGGAATAAATGTCGTCTGGCAGGAACACCTCTGCAGCAGCCAACACATGACGCTGATTTCTAACTGCGGATGCCACCTCTCCTGACACCTGAACACGTACCGCAAGCAGCTGCTCTCCCTTCCTGGGCTCCCAAGCCACAAATTTTGAATCGAGTTTCTTGCCGGGAACAGTACAGCCCACTGAGACACACAGAAATACTGTCCTACTGTTAACGGCTAACTCCCATAGCAGAGCTTCACCCCATCACCAGCGTGCAGGGAAAATTCTATTTTGTCTGTCATGGCATTTATCCACACCTCCTCCCAACAACCAATTTAGAGACAGAAAAGGAAGATGAAGGCAGGAAGGGCTGGCAGGCCAACCTGTCTGTATCTGGCCTCCCCTTGGCCTTCAGGCAGGGCAGAGCCCTGGGGCCCATCGGCCCCCTATCAGGAGCCACATTTTATCCAGACTCGGCTCCCCTTACACCTGTGCCCTGCTCTTTCTTCCTATCAATTCCTACCTTGTAACAGTCTCATAGGTGCTGTGGTCGTATGGAAAGGAGGTTGGAGAGGCAAATGTGTAGATGGGAGGGAAAATAAACCAAATTCAAAATTTTCCTGAGATGCTTACCTTCTGAGTTCCAGGCTAGGAAAAACTCCAAACTCTCCTCAGGGTTCAATCTAAAAGCCCCAAGTAACAGCCCACACGTTCATCTGTGACTCAAGACAAAGTTCTTCAAACAATGAACAACTGTAGCTTCACCAGAAAAGAAAAAAGCTAAAAGAGAACAACTCGAAGGCAACCACCTACTTTCACGAAGCCCAGGTGACACAACTGCAGTCTCCTGCCTGCAAAGAAAGCAGGAAGAGAGCAGGCACAGAGGACCCGAGCAGACTGTGGCAGAAGCCAGCAGCAAATACTCCAGAGGGATACGGGCCTGGGCCTGATGAGAAACCAGTTGTACCAGGGAGTTCCGGTTCACTCTGCACCTGCGGCCCTCTCGGCCCCGGTGGTACCCCGGGAGGGTCCGTGCTGGCAGAAGGCAGCCAGAACGGGCAGGTACCTGGACTTCACACCAGTTCTGACCCAGTATCTAAGTCAGAAGGCCTCCAAGTCCCAAGAATCTTCATCTGGAACTCAGGAGGATCCGACAAGGTGAGCATGAAGGTCCCTTCCAAAACAGAAATACCCAGGTCTTCCTACAACAAAGCATCTAGTATCAAACAGGCCTAACTCCAACCAATAAAAACTAATCCTGTTTCACCTCACAAATGCTAAGTCACGTAGACCCCTGATAGGATGCCCTAGGGGCACCCCACCTCTGCTTCCTGAGCCCAAAACCCCAGTGGCATCACCAAAAAGCATCCAACAGACCTAAACTGAGGGACAGTCTACAAAATAACCTGCCCAGCACTCTTCATGAAAAGCAAGCAAAGACTGAGAGTGTGTGTCCTCCACCAAACGAGACCGAGGAGACCTGAGTGTGCCTGCCAGATGGCGCCCGGTGGGGGGCGTGAGAGCGCCCCAACCAGGGCTGCATTCAGTTCAGAGCCTGGTGCCCACGCTCATTCCTTAGTTTTGACAGATATGGCATGGCCGCATAGATGTTAGTATCAGGGGAAGTGGGATGAAGGGTGTCTTCTCAAATAAATAAAAAATCTTAAAAAATAAAAAAAAGGACTGTATTTATTTATCTGTGTGTGGTGTGAGAGCGCGTGCACGCGTGCACGCACACAAGCGGGGAAGTGGAAGGCATAGAGAGAAGCAGGCTCCCCACCAAGGAAGGGGCCTGATGTGAGACTTGATCCCAGGATCCTGGGCTCATGACCTGCGCCCAAGGCAGACGCTTAACTGACTGCACCGCCCAGGTGTCCCACCCCAAGTTTATTTCAAAAATAAGTTTGTTTGGAGGCTACTTTCACAGCTTCAAGCAAACTTTAAGGATCTGAAAACATGGGGCGCCTGGGTGGCTCAGTTGGTTAAGCGACTGCCTTCGGCTCAGGTCATGATCCCGGAGACGGGGGATCGAGCCCCACATCGGGCTCCCTGCTCGGCGGGAAGCCTGCTTCTCCCTCTCTCACTCTCCCTGCTGGTGTTCCCTCTCTGGCTGTGTTTCTCTCTGTCAAATAAATGAAATCTTTAAAAAAAAAAAAGGATCTGAAAACATCCCGTCATTTAAAAACTTGACTCAGTCAGTGCCTCAGCACTAATTTGAAAAATGTAGGTAGGGTTACTGAAGTAAAGTAATACATACACTTGAAAGACAGAAAAAAAAAAAAAACAACACAAAAAACCCTAACACAGAAAGTTGAGAATACATTTCCGAATACCACCACCTTCTTCAGCTTGCATTGCCCAAAAGCCTTGTTTTTGGAAATGGGCTTCCCTGCACTAGAAACGGTGCTCCCTCCTCAAACTTGGTCCGCACTTGGCTGCGCCCCTGCGCCCCTGGCCCTGTGCACTGCCCTACCGGGAAAGCCCCTCCCTGCTCAGTGCACCGGGGCCCAGGTTCTTCCGCGCCCCTCTCCGCAGCAGCCCCACCAAGGCTAGCAGGGCAATGCCCTCCCCTTGGGGCACCATCTCCCTCAGCCCCTGGGGTAGTAGGGCTGTGGTTAGTAGGGCTCACAGGGGTGGGGAGTGCATGCAGGCTAAGGTGCCATCGTTTTCATGGAAGGGTTCCTTCAGATCCTGAGTGTGCGCCCCTGGCTCTGTCCATGTCTCTTCTCCATCACCAACCCATCCTCAACCCCTTCCACCCAGAGACACAACAGGGTGCCAGCAGCTTCTGTGGAGGAGAGTTTTCCAAGATTTAAAAAAAAAAAAAAAAAAAAAAAAATTTAAATTATGAGTTTTGTTTTCTTTTTTTAGGAATGAGAATAAAACGCATTCACAAATAAAATCTATATTTAGATACACATATTTGAAGCCGTATATCTGGTAATAACCAGCTACGTACATAAAATCAGCAGAAGACTGTAATTTTGACCAATGAAAAAACCCCATGAAAGAAAAATGCCAAACAGCAGGAAGAAAAAACGAGTTAACAATGGAAAAAGAGGGCGGTAAAGGCTGAGCTTCAGGGATCACGCACTGAGAGAACAGATCATCCTCCCAGCCTCCTGTCCAGCCCAAGTCAGCAGCCACTCGGACGGGAAAGCATGCAGAACAGCTCAGTGCTCACCGGCAAGGAAGGAAGCCAGTCAGTAAGGACACGAGCCCGGAAATGAGCAGTTATCAAGCTTCTTAGCTTTCTAACAAAGTTAGCTTGCAACCTCACCTGCCTCCAAGGGTCTGGCTGCGGTGACTCTCCAGACAGACCTTCCTAAAAACACAGCTGAGCAGAGTCAGAGTCTGGGCAATTTTCCCAAACAACGGGCTGGTCCCACCATCTCCCAAAGGAGGACTCCATGCATCGCTGCTTAGTGGCCCGTGTTGGCACACGCAGGGCCTAACATTCCCGTTGCTTCTGCCCTCCCCCTAGGATGGTGGCTCTCTCGCTCCCTAAGCATGGTGAGTAAGAGGTGCTGGGGAACCTCTAAGACAAGAAGGGCTGCTTGGACACCCCCGGACCATGAGCCACACAACCATCTAAGGAGGGTGGCACGGACGTGGCTGCACCCAACCACAGAGCACACACCCCTTGTAGCAGCAGAGAGCGCTCTGCCATTCCTGAGGTCCCTGTGTCGTACAGGGATCAGCTTGGTTTCTGATCAGAGGACTGGCAGAGTGATCCTCATTCTCGGTTAGGGATCTTTTAACAAAACATGAATCCATGTTTTTAACCATCTGAGCGCTTCCTGATTTGGAATGCTTTCATACTGGGCATTAAATAGGCAACAGTTTATGATAAAACCCTCCCCCCCTCAAGTATATACAGCTCTAAATGCAAGGGAATCACAATGTCCACGTAGGATTCAGACATATTTTTGTTACCAAACAACAAAAATGGTAAGACAGACAGGTATGTGACAAAATACACCACAGGAAGCCCCCATATAGAACTGTGAGGAGAAAGCATGAAAAAGAGTCAGAGAAGCCATCTGAGGAGGTAGTTTCCACTGAGGGAATTTCTTCAGGCAAAGAGGAAGAGCCTCAAGAGGAGAACCTGGCAGCCAGAACATTCTGGACACTAGCCTGCAGAGGCTGGGAGGAGCAGGCACACAGCGGGGGCATCTGAGAAGGGACCCTGAGTGAGGAGGAGCAAAGGGACAGGCCATGAGAGGCAGGGGGAAATCCCAGGAACGACGTTACTGGGGCGCCCCTCCAGCAACGGCTCACTTCTCGATGCCCAGGAAAGGGTGAACCAGGAAGACAGCGTGTCATGTTTTGAACCCCGCCAGGGGAAGACTGCACGATGGGAGCACAGTGTGGCCAGCCCTCCAGGTGGAGTCACTTCCTTCACTGTGTGGCAGCGGCCACAGCCAGGCCACAGGTGAGTCCACGTACCTGCTTCACACTGAGGTCCAGAGTAAGATATCCGCCCCCCGCGAAGAGCGGGAGGCCCTGCGCTCCCCATCTCTCAGAAATGGGGAGAGACGGCAGAAAAACTCACTGCAAGCCGCACACCTCACAGGTCAGCGCTACAGGTCACAGCAGGTAACAGAACTTCCGGAGAGTCAGGCTTCCCTGCACATCTTCCCAGCCTCCTCCAACAGCATGCGATACCCAGCTGTCACTCCGGGCTACAACTCCCACTGCCGTACAATTAACTCCAGAAGAGAAAAACAGGCTGAAGAATGGAACTTTAACAATGAATTCATTGTAACAGCTAAGCTCTCAGCCCATGAATTCCGACTGAAATACTGCCGAGACACACACACGCAGCCGTTAGCGCGCGGTCCCCCATCAGTGCTCTCCAACGTGGGCAGACCTGCCACCAGCTCCACAAGCACGCGCAGGACACGGACCTCCAGGACAGCCCTCCTCGGCGTCCGGACGTACCTTCACAGGGCGCCTTTCAATACTTGCTTCCCCGACAGCTGCACGCTGATTTAAAGCGCAGGGCACCGGATCCTGTCTGTGGGGCAGAGGAGGTCACTAGCCCACCAGAAACTATGTGCCCACCTTCATCAGGCCCCCGGACAACCCTCCAAAAGAAAACCATACTTGTTTGTTCTTCTGTGGGCTGGGCACCAAGGCAGAGGCTAAGGGAGGGCAACGTCCCATCGTTTCCGTACACAGACCTCGCAGCGCACTCAGCCCTCCTTCTGTGGGCCTACATGCAATCCAGCTGTTTAAGCAGAAACCTCCACCAGTTGCTCTGATGAGGAATATGAAAGCCACAAACATAGATCCTTTATAACAAACTACCTCTCTTAACACATTCAAAACGAGTTAGAATTTCTTGGAGTAAAAATATGTTAAAATCAGGAAAACTTCCTACACTAAGGGGATTTAAACAGACTTTGTGCAGCTCATAAATGCAACCAGTCAAGCACTGAAAACAGACCAAGGACCACCGTGAACCCAAAAGGCCTTTCTCCTCTAAGACACTGTCTTCAGAATGTGTTCCCCATTACTCTTGAAAAAATGCACTCTGCCTGTGGATACACCACTGGTTCTAACTAGTCAAACCATTTTTTTTTAAAGATTTATTTATTTATTTGACAGAGGGAAACACAGCTAAAGAGGGAACACAAGCAGGGGCAGTGAGAGAGGGAGAAGCAAGCTTCCCGCTGAGCAGGCAGCCCGATGTGGGACTCGATCCCGGGTCTCTGGGGTCATGACCTAGGTTGAAGCTAGACACTTAACGACTAAGCCACCCAGGCGCCCCTCAAACAATTTTTTAAAGGGTCTCGTAACAGATGTGAGCCAGTTAAACAAGACAGCACTGCTGAATAGGCCTGAATGATACATGTCCAAAACTTGCTTTCCACACAACACTTCCTCCACCGGTGATTTGCCCTTTGAACCTGCCTTCAAAACAACTGCACTCCTCCCCCCACAGCCGCCGACTGTCATCCAAAGGGCAGGCAAGGAGCTCGCACCCATCGGCCCTCCCCCTGGCCCCTGCGGCGGGGGACATCTCTGCATCATCCTCAGCAGTGCATGGGATTCCAGCAAAGTCCACTTCCCTAGAAGATACTCCTTAGGAAGGGGCACAATATGGTGCCAGGGAAGGTTCCCCACACTCCAACAACTCGGAGCCCGAGCTTCTCCCCCATTTCTGCAGCAATTCCCCATTCATCACACCCTTGCCTACACGCACCCAAACCCCGTCAGGCAGCTCAGAGGACAAGGGCGTAGAGTGAAGAGGACAACGTGCCCAGGAGCCAGGACCTGCTCTGAAGAGCTGCCCAGGGCCTCTCTGTAGGCCCCAACCGCTACACAGGCTGCTGCTGTGATCCTTCCCACAAAACACTGTCAGAGAACAGCACAAACCTCCACTTCCAGCTCTGAGTACCGCGACCGCACCGTGCCACTCCCAACTGCAGCAGAGCGTCACAGGGACACACACATCCCACCGCGCAGGACTCGAGAGGATGGGTGGCCCAAGAAGGAGTGTGGAAATCAGAACCCACTTCTTTCCCTCTTCCACACTTTCCCAGCCCCTTCCCACACCGAGCCAGCCGCCCTTGCAAAAGCTAAGGCCACTCTACCTGACCTCCCATTTTACCTTTAACGAAATCTCTGCACAGCTCTTGTTTCCCAAAGGGAGGAGTCCAAGCCTCACCCACTCAGTGTATCAACCCTCTAACACAGATGAAGCAGAGCCTCTTTCCAAACAGCTGCTTTCTGACAGCGTGAGGCTGAAACGGGCTCCAGGGGTCACAGAGTTCAACCATCTGTCCAAAGAAATAGGGTGCCATCCTTCCGTGTGAAGACGTCCCTCCTGCCTCCAGGATGGCAAAGTCCGCGCATTCAGGCGCAACTCCCAGGGATAACGGTCTGGGCAGTGGCATCAAGGACTGCCTCAAGCCAAGTGCCGTGCTGGGCAGCCAAGCAGACCCTCCCTCAGGACGCTCCCCCTACCCACCCCGTGAGGGAGCAGAGTGCCACCCAGGCCTCTGCAACCTCAGTGCTGGATTCACAGTGCACTGTTTCCTAAGCAGATACTTAACTTCCCCGCATCCCAGTTTCCATACCTGTAAAATGAGAAGGACACCTACCTCACACAGCACTACTAACAAAAAATCAAGCAACACGGGGTGAGCTATCTGGAAAAGTGCCTGCTTCTACAGTAAGTGCTCAAGAAATGGCCCCTGCCGTCCCTGGCCCACATGAGAATCAAAGCTGAGTAGGCCATTTTCAAACTTCATTTGTACTGCTCCCCCTGTTGGCTGCACACACTGAGAGAAATAGGAAAATTTAATAATTGGGATGGGGGGCCGCCTGGGTGGCTCAGCTGGTTAAGCGACTGCCTTCAGCTCAGGTCATGATCCTGGAGACCCAGGATCGAGTCCCACATCAGGCTCCCTGCTCAGCGGGAAGCCTGCTTCTCCCTCTCTCAGCTCCCTGCTTATGTTCCCTCTCTCGCTGTGTTTTTCGCTGTCAAATAAATAAAAATCTTAAAAAAAAAAAATTGGGATGGGGGCTCCTTAACACAATGCCACCTTAAAAATCTAGATGCAGGAACGTCTGTGGGGGCTCAGTCAGTTGGGCTTCTGACTTTGGTTTGGGTCATGATCTCAGGATCCTGGGATGGAGCCCCACAAAGAGCTCCCTGCTCAGTGGGGAGCCTGCTTCTCCCTTGGCCTGCTGCTCCCCCTGCTTGTGCACTTGCTCTCTGACAATTAAATAAATGCATAGAAACATAAATACAAATATAAACACACACACACACACACACACACACACACATATATCTAGATGCAAACTCACTTGAACCACGCAAATCTGTCTGTCCTTAGGTGAAAAGTCAATACTGGGGGCACCTCCGCCATTCCTGAGGGGGAATATAGCACATTTTCACGCAGCGAGCAAGGGGATCTATCTGAAGACGCAAAAGCCTTGTTCCTCTCACCTCCAGACAGGGAGGTCTATCCTTTACAATACAATTCATTTTCTTGCCCCAGATTCCAACATTTTTGCACTAAAAGGATGACTTATGAAAAGAAATTCCAGATGTGCCATGCCCGTCATGTGGAACAACCAGGACCACGAGTAAATGTGCTCTTTGCCTCTTGCCACGATCTCCACCAAAGTACATACCTTGCACTCCAACAGCACTGCTGTATGAAAGTTCATTTTACACACTTCCGTGACTGTTGTCACCCCCGGCCTCCACTGAGGCTCACCAAGAAGCCCAATTCGTGTTTTTGCCTGTCAGCCCAGACACCCCAGGGTACAGCCACATGTCGCAACAGTCAAAGACAGCCCCTTTGCCTTTCACCATTTTCTCAACTGAACAGGTCCTCCTCTTAGACTTTGGATCGTCACCCATCTCTACAGTGTTCTGAGCCTGAAGTCCACCGGATGAGCTGCAGAAGATTCAAGAACCTGCTAAATTACAAAACGCGAGGTAACTCAGTGTTACTGAATTTCCACCAGATTCTCAAAGAAGTTCTAGACTCCTCAAAAGGATTACGAACGGCTACCACAACGCTGTATGCTGGAAAAGAAGGAATCAGGTAAGTTTCCTGGATCTTCATTCACTTAAGTAATTCTGATTTGCCTTTTGAACCAAATTTTGCAAGCTGTGTTGACATTCTTCCATCACCCACTTTCACAGTCGCGCCCGAGGTATAAATTCTGAAACCACCTCCCTGACTCTCAAACTTGAACACGGGGAAAATATCAGAACAGCCAGGATACTTTTAGCAACAAGAGAAAAGAACATGGAAACACTAACGATACTTTTAAGCAAAACACTTCACCCAACAAATGCTTTTCCTTTTCTTTTTTCCCTGAAATCCCTCCCTGCTGTCATGATCACTCTCCCCCTCGCAGCAGGTTCAAGTCTGACCCTCCGGGGCTTCCCACACTCGATGCCCCTGCTGGAGCAGAGCCCCAAGGAAGGAAGAGCACCCAACGCCGCTCCGGGAAAGGGGTCCACCAGATCCGACCCTAACAGTGAATGTGGGGGGAGCCTGGAGCATCAGGTGCTCTGAGCAAGAACTCGTCCCTCCCGCTTCGCTGCGGCAGAGGCATTGGGACCCGGTTCCAGATGAAGGCCCAAGGAGGTTCCTCGGCAGACGCGACGAAAGGTAAGCCCGGAGGCTCATCTCCAGGCCGCGGCGCGCCGAAAACAAACTTTCCGAGCACTTCCACCGCGACAGGCCAGTGACACCTCCCCGGCCTCCCCCGCCCTCCGCGCGTCTGTCAGCGCCCCCGCCGGGCAGGCGCCCGCCGCGCCGGGGCCCGGCTCCGCGTGGCGGCCGACAGGCGCCCTCACGAAGCCCGCGGTCCCCAGCCCGGGCGGCCGGCCGCAGGTGAGGCGCCGCCCGGCCCTGGGGACGCGGGGCCGCCACGCCTCGCCGGGCTCCGGCGGCCGCCGCGCTTGGCTGGGTGAGGGGCCGGCGCGCCCGGGCGGCCCGCGCGCACTCACCAGCTGGCTGGTGGTCCTGGCCATGGGCCCCGCGTTGGCGCGGGCGCCTCCCCCGCAGCGCTGCGCGGCTCGGCGCCTCCTCAGCGTCCTCCTCCCCGCGGCGGAGCCCCAGCAATGGCCGCCCTCATCCTGCGCCCGCCCCGCCGCCCGCCGCCCCCGGCGCCGCCCCGCCCCCGCGCGACGCCGGGAGGGACTTCCGCCGCCCAGCCGCCGCCGCCCGCGCCCATTGGCCGTACCCGCCGTCGCTCGGCCGTGGCTCGGCCGGCCTTGCCGGCGCCCCCGAGCCGCATTTCCGGGTTGGACCCAGGCGGGCGGGACCGTCCGGGCCCCGCCTCGAGGGGTGGAGCCCGGCCGGCGCGAACCAATCCCGGGTCCGCGGGGCGGGGCCGGGCAGGTGGGGGCAGCTGTCACCCTGGCGCCCACAGGGGAAACTGAGGCACACAGGCCCCCGCCCCAGAGCCGGCCAAGGTCACACCCCAGGCAGCGGCAGGGTCCAGCGCGTGGCTCGGACCGGGAGCCAGGCGCTGTGGAAACACCGACAGACGCAACTCGGCTGCCTAGAAAAACTGACAGGCGCTCACGGACGGAAATCTGGGCTATAAAATCCAATTTATAAGGCAGAAATCATGGCTGATAGTCGCACGGACACTTTCGGAACCCTCTTCTTTGCTTATGGTTTTGTGAATTTTTTTGAGTCGTCGTTACCGTTGATGCTGCTGCTGAATTTTTTTGTAGTTGTTAATGATGATGGTATTGTTGGTTTTGTAGTTGTGGTAAAATATACATAAAATTTACTTCCTTAACCATTTTAACATCTGCCACGTGTACGGCTGAGTGGCATGAAATACGTTCACACTGTTGTCTTAAGACCGTGCTGCTTTAAACAAAGTCACCATCATGTTACCTCAAGCTTGCATACTTTTAAATAATCTTTTTTCCCTATTTGCAAAAGAAATACATGTTTATTTTTTTAATGACAATTTAGTCAATACAGAGATTAAATAAACGAATTCATAAGCCCACTAACTGGAATTAATTCTTGAACAGCAGTGATAGCTGCTAACATTGACCCAGCACTTTTTTTTTTTTTAAGTACTGAAGAATTTTCCTGCCTAAGCGACACCTGGGTGGTTCAGTTAAGTGTCTGCCTTCAGCTCTGGTCATGATCCCAAGGGTCCCCACTCCCTGCTCAGCAGGGAGTGTGCTTCTCCTTCTCCCTCTGCTGTTACCCCTACTTGTGCTGCCTCTCAAATACGTAAATAAAATCTTAAAAAAAAAAAAAAAGAATTCTCATGCATAACGTCCAAGTAAGCATCCCTGCAAATGTGGCCCCTGTTTTTGGGTGAGGAAGCTGAGGCACAGTGCGGTTCTGTAACTTGCCCTAGGCTGTGCAGTGCCAGAACCAAGATCTTAATACCCATATGCCAGAGGCTATGCCTTGACCATCAGGCTCTACAGCGTCTGACTGTCCACGCTTCCAGTCTTCTGTACACAGATGCACCTTAAACAGCAAAAAGGTCGATGTAACTCCTACTCCCCAAAGAGCTTCCACAGTTCCAATACCTTTTTCACTTAGCCATGCGTCGTCCTATACCCCATACAGCTCAACTGACATCTGCCCACCGTGTTCCCCGGTGGTGAGGGTTGCAAAGACTCCACTGGAGGCAGCCTAAAGCTTCTAGATCCACGTACTCCATCGAGCTCCCTCCTGACACTGAACTGGTTCCCAGACTTCTTCCTCGGAAACAAGGCCCCACACTCAAAATTCAGGCACACCTTTGTTTATTTCCTTAGGATAAATTCTCAGCGGATGGAACTGCTGGGTCAAAGTGCAGGGTCCCCAGGGCGCCTGGGTGGCTCAGTTGTTAAGTGTCTGCCTTCGGCTCAGGTCATGATCCTGGAGTCCCAGGATCAAGCCCCACATCGGGCTCCCTGCTTGGCGGGAAGCCTGCTTCTCCCTCTCTCACTCCCCCTGCTTGCTTGTGTTCCCTCTCTGGCTGTGTTTCTCCCTGTCAAATAAATAAAACCTTAAAAAAAAAAAAAAAAAGTACGCGAATCCCTCTCGGAACTTCTGGCACAGACCGCAAATCTCCAAGTCCTTACCCACTGCAGACACTAACCCCCAGTAAAGACGAAGACAAGGTCAAGACAGGGACCAGCTCTTACCACCATGCCAAGGCACATTCCACACAGAAACACAGAACATTCTCCTACATCAGAACCCTTAGTACAGATTAAAGTAGCACATGGGATTTTGCCCACAACAGCCCTGTGAGCAGCAGGTAACTTATGACCATTTCCCTCTTTCACGGCAGAACTGAGGCTTTAGTGCCCTGCCTACTCTCAGTCCTACAGTCAGAGGGTCACAGAGCACAGAACTCAAAACCTGCCCTGACCAAGCGCACAGCCCTGCTCTGGGCCACTGCATCCAAGTGCCTCCCAACAAGCCCTTCTTTTGTGTCTGTTGTAGTCCTCACAAAGTACTAACAATTTGTCCTCAAAGAACACTAGCCTTTTTGAAAGATTTCTCTTAATTCTCATCACAACCCTAGGAGATATTGACATGTCTTACACCTGAAATTTGCCACACCGTATGCTAAATGCAATTGTTAATAAATACACAGCTTTAGATTCTAAAAATATTTATATTTATGTTATATATTTTAAATATATTATCTACATATTATACAATATTTTTATATATCACACACACACAGCGACCATTCTGAGAAAGTTACCAAGGGATGTGCGCCACCAAATGACAGAGTAAACCAAGAAAGATGACGATGTGAGGTCCGGGAAACAGGAACACACAGGAAGGTGGTGGAGGGGGAAGTCCAGGATTTGTAGTCTCCCCTTCCCCTCTACGCTAAGCACTGTGCTAGACGTTCACAATTCCCTGGCAAACAAAACACAGAACCTCTGCCCTCGTGAAACTCCGATGCCACAGACAGAAGGCAGGAGAGGGGAGACAAATAAATAAGCCAATCTTACAGGATGTTAGAAGTCAGTGAGTGGTATGGGAAAGAAAGAAAATCAATGGGGACTCTGGAGTGCCTGGAGGGAAGGTGCAATCCTGAATGGATAATGAGGAGAAATCCCAGGATAAGAACAGCAAGCTTCGGAGGGCTCCAGAAAGATGCTGAAAACGATAGTTCTTCTCATGGATTCACCACAGGAAAAAAAAAAATGAATTAAGAAGCCGACAGAGAAGAAAACTCCAGAGGGAAAGCCCTATCAGGAAGGAAGCAAAGTCATCATTCCTCATGCACCTCACCCTTCTCAGCTGTTGAGGGGTATTTAAAGTCGTAAAATAGGTGCACGGTTTCAACCAGTAATCAGCAGCCCCGGAGAGGAGAGGGGACACAAGACAGCTGAATCCTCCCCTCTTCTAACAGACAGGCAGGAGATAATGGCTGGAAGCGATGAGTCCAGGCATAAAATGGGAGAATATTCACTAGGAAGATAGACGTACACAGCAGGAAGAACATTTAAACCAGGACAGAGGGAGAAGCAGACTCCCCGCCGAGCAGGGAGCCCCACGTGGGAGCTTGATCCCAGGACCGAGATGGTGACCTGAGCCAAAAGCAGATGCTTAACCAACTGAGCCACCTTGGGGCGTCCCTACAAGCCTTTTTAGAACTATATGGCTTCTTAAACATTGATGCAAATAAAAATAAAGTGAGTGTACCTTTTTTCTGGAGAGTAAGAAGCTCTCACTCAGGAAGGTAAAACTGAAAGAATGTTGCTGAAAGTGTAACTTAAACATGAAGCAAATAACAAAGAAAAAGAACAATATTTATCAACAAGAGAATGGTAAAATAAATTTTGATACGTTCATCCTGGAGAATTCGGAGCAGCTACTAGAAAGGAGAGAGTAAAGACCTAACGGAGAGAGTTAAGGTAAAGAAGCAAAGTCAGAGAATATGAACCGAGGGTCTTTAGATTTCTTTGTTTAAGGGTCACTTACACCTACAGCACGATCATGTGGTTCTTCGAAATCCCAAGAGCAACGGGGAGAGGAGCAAAGCCTGAGGGAGGCGTCTGCAAGGAACGCTAGAGCCCTCTGGAGCAGGCGTGGGGCAGGCAGCCTCTGTGGCCTCAGGGGAAGGTGTGAGGGGAGAGGGGTGGGCTGAAGCCCCTCAGAGAGGAGCCGAGCAGTCCACCGGAAGGCGGGCAGGGCGGGGCGGGGTCGGGCTCCCAGAAGAAAGAGGAACAAGGACAGTACGCAGTTCTCTTGGGGTCTTGATGGCAGCCGGTGTGCAAGCCACAGGCCTGGCCGGGCCACCCGCCACACCTAGCGAGAGGCAGGGCACCCCTGCCACGGGTCAGGTCTGGCTGCAGATCCCAGGACAGCCGACAGGAGGGGACATTGACTCACCTGACCCCGGACAGTTCGCCCTTTGCCAGCACTCCCACGGGCCGGAAGGAGGACGGCCAGCCCCCACCTTATCTCTCCCTTCCCCACCCAGGGCTTCTGTCCTGGGCCCAAGGGTGACTCCAGGCCAAGAATGCGACCTTCGGCTTGACATTGTGAGGTCATGCTCCACCCAAGGAGGAACCAGAGGATGCCCATAGGGGTTCTGGGAGGGGCTGAGAGGCTGCCCTGTATTCACAGCGGGGTGGGGCAGAGCCCTGGGCTCCATCTTTTTGGCCTGTGGCTTTTCACCTGAGCCTCACTTACTTCTATAAGCCCCATGGCACCGGGGAGGGAACCATGGTTCACAGGCAATCGAAGTTGCCCAGCATCACACCACTGATATGTTAGCGACCTAGTCCTGTGCAACAAATTATCCCTCAACTCAGAGGCATCAAGCAACAAACATTTACGATCTCATGGCTTCTGTGGGTCAGGAAGCCAGGAGCAGCTGGGCCCGGTGGTTCTGGCTCAGGGTCTCTCTGGAATTTGCAGTCAAGAGGTAGGGAAGGCTGAGTCATTTAAAGGCTTGACTTGGGGATGGGGCACCCGGGGGGCTCAGTCCGCTAAGCATCCAACTCTTGGCTTCAGCTCAGGTCATGATCTGCGGGTCGTGGGATGGAGCCCGCCACAGGGCACTCAACATGGACGTTTAGGTTTCTCCCTGTCCCTCTGCCCCTCCCCTCCAGCTCATGCTTGGTGCTCCAGCCGCTCTTGCTCCCCAATCAATCAGTCATGAAATCTTAAAAATAAAAGAAAGACTTGGCTCAGTTAGGAAGAATCACTTGTGCCGTGGCCCATTCACTACGATGTTGATAGAGGCCCTGGTTCCTCAGCCCACAGCAGCTAGCTCTCCCCGAAGGGGATGATTCTAGAGAAGAACAGCGCACCCAACATAGAATCCGCAGTGATTTTTATTTTAAGTTTTCATATTTAGTTTTTATCTGTTTTTTTTAAAGGAGCCTTCATGCCCAACTTGGCGCTTGAACTCACGACCCTGAGATCAAGAGTCACATCCTCTAGAAACTCAGCCAGCCAGGTGCACCCTGCAGTGACTTCTGTACCCTAGAACGGACTCAGCATCGTCCGTTTCTACCCCATTCTCCCAGTCACACAAGAGTACCTGGCACCACGGGGGACGGATAGCCCCCCACCCCGGTGTGGATCCCCGGAGATGGGATCGCTGGGAGCCGTCTTCAAGGCTGGGCACCAGAGCCACTCCAGGGCAGAGCCAGGATTCCTGTTATGCCAGGATGTAGGGAGAGATGGGGAGAAACAGGATAGGAAATTTTGAGGGCCACGAAAAAGAGGCAAAGAGGCTGGCAGGGAAACCAATGAAAATATGTCCAGTTAGGAAAGACAAGGGGACCCTTCAGGGATAATGACATGGTGTCCTGCCCCTACACCCTTAAGTGCCTGGTCACCCCACTTAAGGCTCCCAAGATGCCTCTGGCTGCAGGTGGATGAAAGATGCCTGGGGCACCTTTGGGGGGGGCACAGTGGGTTGAGCTTCCAACTCCTGGTTTTGGCTTGGGCCCTGATCTGTGTCCTGAGATTGTGCCCCGCATCGGGTTCTGTGCTCAGACAAGGTCCACTTGCAATTCTCTATCCTCCTCCCTCTAGCCCCTCTCCCCACCAACACACACACACTCTCTCTCTAATAAATAAACCTCTTTTTCCTTTTTAAGATTTATTTGACAGAGAGAGACAGCATGCACAAGCAGGAGGAGAGGCAGAGAGGGGAGCAGGGAGCTCGACGCAGGGCTAAAAACCAGAACCCCGGGATCAGACAGACACTTAACTGAGCCACCCAGGCACCCCAATAAGTAAATCTTAAAAAAAAAAAAAAAGAGAGAGAGAGAGAGAGAGAGAAAGAAAGATGCCAAAGCCAATAATTTCCAAGCCACCGGGGAAATATCTTCTCATATAAATTGTGCTACATGGAAAAAAGTATTTTAACTGGATTGGGAGACAGGGAACAAAAAGTTGCATCAAATCTTAGGTGAGTAAACTTCCCTTCCTAAATCTCAATCTCCCCGGCTGTCCACCAAAAATTGGTCAAAATCCCAAAGACTGAAAACAGCCAGTGCTGATGAGCATGTAGAGAAATGAGCACCTTCAGACACTGATGACAGGAATGTAGTCTCTTTCCGACCCAGCCAGGAGAGAGCCCTGGCCCGGGCCCCTCTCTGGAAGAGGTGGTAGGCAGAACACCAGCCCTGCCAGAATGACCGCGTCTTGTTCACCCCACCTGTGAACATGTTCCATCATATAGAAAGGGAGGATAACGGCCGCCAGTAAGCTGACCTCAAAAGAGGCAGATATCCAGGATCATCCAGTTCCACCCAGTCTAATCACAAGGGTCCTTAAAAGATAGAAGAGAAAGAAACAGTCAGAGCCTGAATGAGGCAACAGGAACAGCGCCATTGGCCAGCAGGGCTCCGAAATAGACAGCCAGTGTGGGCAGCATAGCAGAGCGGGGAGCAGAGATTCCCCTCCCGCTCCAGAGCCTCCGTGGGAACCAGGCTCTGCCATACCTTTGAGCCTGCTGAGACCTAGTTCTGACTCCCACCTCCAGAGCTATAAAATAGATGTCCTTTTGAAGCCCTGATTTGTGGTAATTTGTTACAGGAATCAGAGAAAAGGAATATGGGAGGCCCTCTTGTGCCCATGAAACTCGGAACCCAAAGGGTCTGAAGGAGTACCCACACCGGCTCACTGCAGCATCTGGGGCCCCGGGGCTCCGACTCACTGCAGCATCTGGGGCCCTGGGGCTCCCTGCCCATCGTTCTGTGGTCCCTCCTCCTCCCGGCGGGGGTTGGGGGAAGGGAGGAATCCCACCGGTCCACTGTGACATCTGGTTAACATTACGAAACATCCATCTCAGGCAACACTGGGGACCTTTTTCAAGTACAGAGCCATTTCCACGTGTCTTCACCCAGCAGCTTTCTGTTTCAAGCTACTTAACTAAAAAAATAAGTTCCCAGCACAGCAGTATTCCAGCTGATGAAACAAACCAAGACAAGGTATGTTGGATCACGGTGCAAGGACCCACCAGGCTCTTCATGGTGAGGAAGTGGGAGGCAGGCAAGACTCGGAGAGGACCAGGGCTCCCCGCAGGAGGCTGTCACCCACCTTGGGGCTGCCTGGGGATGACAGGGCGGAGGGAGGAGAGGAGGTACCTCCCGGTGCCCCCCCCCCCACGCTGTACCTACCCGCTCCCGCACCCCCGACCCCGCACACACTCCGAGCTGGGGCGAGGCTGGGAGAGGCAGTGGAAGGGGCCGGCGGGGAGCCCCACACTCTACTCCCCAACGCCAACGAAGGCATGGCGGGGTAAGGAGGCTTGGGGCGCAAGGGATGCACCCGGCCACCTGGGAATAAGGGAGGGAGCGGTGGGACCTCTGAGCGCGCAGGGACGCCAGGCCCCGGACTCCGGCTCCAGGTGGGTCCCCTAATCCGCGCGTCTGTGCGCACGGCCACCCTGATTGGCCCGGCAAGGGCCCGCCCCTCAGCAGCAAGCGGTATCCCGGCGCGCCGCAGCTCTTACCCGACCTATGGGTCCGCGTGCACCCGGCGCCTGGGTGGCAGACCGTACCCGCGGGGGAGAGGCTCGGGCCGGTTTCACCGCGCACTGTGCACGGTGCACCGCGGTAGATACCGTCTCCACCCGTACCCCCAAACCGGCTTCTCCGGTCTGGACCACCCAGACCCTTTGCACGAATCTGCGCCCGAACGCTGCGCTCGGAGCCTACGGGGCCCGTCAACCCGATGAGGAGCCCGAGGCTTCGGACAGGACGCCTCAGCGCCTGGCCTCGGACCCCGCGCGCACTTGGGGGAGTCGGGGGACCTCCGGAGTCCGCGTCCGCAGCTCCCAGGCACGGCCGCCAGGGGGGTGCCCGCCCCACTCCGGGGAGTCGCGTCGCACCGCCCAGGCACAGGTCCTCCCCCGCGCACGTACAACACAGAGCAAGCTGCGAAGGGTGCGGGTCGCACGCCAGGTCACCTCCTCGAGGGTCCCACCTCAGTGGAAGTCACCCCACCCGCCAGTGACTCAGGCACAGTCCTGGCAGCCCAGTGTCCACCACCGGAGCACCGCTGTCCTTCAGCTTCACCTGTCTCCAGCCCTGCCCAACCTCCAACCCCTCCGTCTCCTTGCTGGGTGGGAATCTAACTTAAAATGGCAGCAAATCTTCTATTTAAAACCCGGCAGCCTCAGACTCAGAAGTGGAATGGGGGCAGGGATGGCGCGCTGGGCGCGGGGAAACAGGGATGGAACCTACCTAGTGGGAATAGAGCTGCTCTTAGGAGCCGTGAGGGCTACAACCCTTCCCAGCGAGGGTGGCCCGCCGTCCCCAACGCACCAAGCCTGTGCCACCGGATCTTCGTATCTTCGTGGGATGCTTTCCCTCTGCCTGGAGTGCTCTTTCCAACCACCACTGTGCCTCACCCCTGCGAGCCTGAGTTCAACCTGTCCTTCCCAGATCGTCCACCCAGAGAGACAGGGGGCTATCTGATAGGCTTGAGGGCAGGCCCTGGGGTAGAGTGGCCAGGACAAATCCTAGCTCTGGGGCTCACCAGCTCTAGAAGTGGCTGCCTTCCAGGAGCTGCTCCATCACCAGGTAGGCCTAGGATGACCCTGCACCCCACGGGCATGTCCCTGGTACCCTACAAGGGGCCTCTGCCCCAGGCATCTCCTGAGCTTTGCCTTCCGGTGCTGGTTATTCCCAGGCTGCTCAGCCTCAAACACGGCTGGGACCTGTGACCATTTTTGTCACCTTGGGCCTGGAGACACTTCTTGTAGGGCTCTGGGGCAGAGGCAAGGGGAATGGTGGGCAGGCCACACACCATGGTGTCCTGGGACACTGGCCTTCGACCCCCTATTCCATGGACTACAGCCATGAGAAAAGCGGAAGGTGCTGCCCACCCCAGCACACGCTGGGGGAGAAAATCCACCCCAGATCTCAGGCCACCCCAACCCCTGCCCTGCGGCTTCCATGTCACGGCTGTCCTCGGGACCTGCATGGCTCCCCGAAGCCCACTTGCCTCAAAACTATCCTGCCCAGGGAATGCCAGAGCCCACGCTCCCAACGTGGGGGTACCGCTGCCAGGCCCGAGGGGACATGGGAAGCTGCGGGGACACTAATGGGCAAACAGATGGAGGGCTCAGGATAGTGGTCATCCCCAAGCCACCAGCACCAGGCTGGGTCACCCCCCGCTGCGCGAACACCCAGGGTGCATGCAGGGCCGTCATGAGTCAGAAAGGGCTGTTCAGAATAAACACTGAAGGAAGGGGAGCCTTGATTATCCCAAGGGCTCAAAGTAGTAGGGCAGCGGCGTAGGCAAGGAGCAGTTGCCAGGTCGGCTCAGGGGCCCTGGGCCACTGCTTCCTACACTCACCAGCAGGTGAGCTGGGGTCCTGAGGCCGCCGCGGATTCCTGCTGAAGGCTGGGAGGAGCCCCTGGCACCATGCCCAGGCCCGGTACTATGGCCCTGAGCCCCCCATTTGCCCGCCCAACTCAAGGGTGCTGAGAGGGAGCCCCTGGGATGTCATCACACAGCAGCCCTCCACACCCCACACCCAGCTCCTCCCAGGCCAAGCTCCTAAGTCATCCCCACAACCAGTTGTCTCCTTGTTTAAAATCCTAAGAAGAGCCCCCTGCCCTCAGTCCCCTGACACATGAACTTCTGACGCTGTCTGCACTCATTGTCCTCAAGCCCCTTCCTGTCTGCTTTCCAACCTACAGCCCAACCTTCCCTCTCACCCTCCATTCACTTCCAACCAGCACCTCTGCCTGTGGGTCTGCAGGCCTCCAACACATCTGGGCCACACAGAAGGGCACCCACAGAGCTGGGAAGAGCCAGCATCCAGCTACTCCCACCCCAACCCTGAGGCACAAATACCCCCCCCTTTCCCGCCACCCCCCCAGACAGCCACCAAGCTGGGTGACGGCGCCTTGCTTTGAAGCAACACTCGGAGACCAGACAAGTCCCTGCTGGGCGCGTTTATCCAGCTGCCTCCCGAGCAGAGGCCTCCACCTGGGGCAGGGCGCCCACGCGTTCCCTGGAGACCAGCTCCTCCACGGCTCAGCCCTGACCGCGGCCAGCTCAGGCTCAGCATCCTTTCCGGCTGTGGTCCTTGGTCACTGCCTGGCCTCCTCCGCCTGCCACACCAATTCGCCCGAGATGTAGGTGGCCCGCACGTGGAGAGAGTCATCGAGCACCACGAAGTCTGGGTCAAAGGGGGACGGTGAGAAGGCTGGGGGGGCAGGGGCGCCGCCACCCTAACCCCCACCCAGCTCCCAGGAGCTTCATCACCCCTAAGGGAAGCTCTGTTCCCATCTCTACCACCGCCCAGGAACTGGTGGGGACTCCATAAGCTGGCAACACGATCTGGGCAGGGTACCCCAACTGTCGCATCCTGGACGAGGTCCTCGAGCCAGCGTTCCTGGCGGTAGGGTACAAGGGACAAAGGCCCCGGCAGCCCCTCACCCGGCCTTGTCTCAACACCAGAACGCCTGGCCTAATGGGAAAGGGGGCCCAGGCGGGGGTTGGCGGTTGGCAAGGCCACCTGGGCCAGGGAAGATTCCACCTGCCCTGGCACTGTCCCAAGCCCCCAGGAGCTCCCAAGTCCTCCGAGGTCGGAGCGCCAGCATCAGGCCCTGACCTGCATCAGCCCCGAAGTCCAGGGTCCCCTTGTGCTTCTCCAGCCCCAGCAGCTGAGCGGGGTGCAGGGACGCAGCCTCCAGGGCCGACTCCACACTGCAGCCTGCTCAGGGGACACAACTGGGTGACCACCCCCACCCCCGGCTCTGC
>PITA01003413.1:0-37188 GCA_004023965.1 Spilogale gracilis
GATCAGCAGGGACTGCACAAGGGGGAAGGTGAAGAGGGCACAGAATTTGAGCAAGGAACAACAGCTGCAGAAAGGAGAAGCACAAAGGGAGAAGCTGAGGTAGAAGAGGCAGCAAATGAGCAGGCACTGAACAAAGGGGAAGCTGAGTTGGGGAGAATCAGCAAAAGGACAAACACTGTAGAAAGGAGAAGCACAGGAAAAGCAGCTGAGGCAGAAAGCCAGCAGAATTAGCAGACCCTGCAATTCTGCTAATTCTGCAAAGTCTGCAAAAGCACAAACAGCTACAGAAAGGAGAAGCATAGGGAAAGAGGAGAAGCTGAGATTAAACCAGCAGAAGAGTAGCAGAATCAGCAGATGCTGCATATGGGGAAGGAGAAGCAGGGCTAGAGTTTTTCTAGAGATGATACATAAATGACGAATAATAATTTGAAAAGATGCTCAACATCACTAATCAGTAAAGAAATGCAAATCAAACCACAATGAGATAAGACCTCACACCCATTAGGACAGCTACTATTTTTTTAGAAAAAAAGGAAAGACAAAGAAAATAAAGAACACATGTTGGTAAAGATGTAAAGAAACTGGAACCCTCGTGTACTGCTGGTGGGATTATAAATTGGCAGAACTGCTAAGGGAAATGGTGTGATGGTGTCTCAAAAACTAAACAAAGAGCTGCCATATGATCCAGAGATCCCATTTTTGAGCATATATTCAAAAGAACTGCCAGCAGAATCCTGACGAGATGTCTGTACTCCACTGTTCACAGCAGTATTATTCACATCAGCCAAGCAGGAGAAGCAACCCCAACCTCAATCAATGGATAAATAGAGAAACCAAATGTGATCGATACACATAGGAAATAGTGTCCAACATTAAAAAGGAAGGAAATGCTGCCATATGCTACAACATAAATGAATTGCGAAGACACTGTGCTGAGTGAAATAACACAGTCATCACAAGACAAATACTGTATGATTCTATTTATATTAGGTATTGAAGTAGTCAAATTAACAGAAACAGAGAACGGCATGATGGCTGCCACGGGTAATGGGGCGGGAGAAAGGGTAGGCATTATTTAATGGGTGCAGAGTTTCAGTTTTGCATAATGAAAAACATCTGGAGATTTGTTTTATAACAATGTGAATACACATAACACTACTGAACCACATACTTAAAAATGGATGGTAAATTTTATGTTGGGTGTTTTTTTTTTTTTTACAATTAAAAAAAACTTACAAAAATAAAAAAGGAATGACTTCTGGTTTCCAGTTCTGCATGCAAGTAGCTTGAAAGTCACCATTCTGTCCTGATAACAAGTAAAAGGCTGAACAGACTTAAAAAAATCAACAATTCTGGGTTCCGCAACAGAGGGAAGAACACAGGGCAAATGACTGCCCTGGTGACTGTCGTAACAGCCACATGAATAGAGGGTGTAATGGTTTATCACTGTAGAAACTTGTGAGCAGAAAACACTGTAGGAACCCATGTTGGGCTAGGAAAACCTGAACTACGATGATGAAATGCCAGAGGCTCTGCATAAACAACTTGTAGGCCCACAAATCTAACAACATAAATTAAATGGACTGATTGTTTGAAAGACACAATCTGCCAAAACTCAAGAAGAAAAAGACAATCGGTATAGGCCCATATCTATTTAAAAACTGAATTAATAAGGGCACCTGGGTGGCTCAGTTAAGTGCCTGACTTGATTTTGGAGCAGGCCAGGATCTCAAGGTCATGAGATGAGCCCCCTGCCAGGATCCACACTGAGGCGGAGTGTGCTTAAATTCTCTCCCTCCCTAAGCCCCGGGCCCTCTCCCCTGATTATGCTCTCTTTCCCTCTGTCTCTCAAAAAAAAATTCCTATGCAATAAGGATTTACTGCTTAAGCAAGAAGATAAGAAAAGGAAATAAAAGTCATACTGATTGGAAAGGAAGATGGTAAAAACTAAAATCAGAAATAAGAATGAAGACATTTCTACAAACCTTACAGATATGAAAAGGATTAGATCAGAAAACCATGAGAAACCATGTATCAACAAATTAGATAATCTGGATGAAATGAACAAAATCCCAGAAACACACAAGTTACTAAAACTGATCCAAGAATGAACAGAAAATAGAGTCCTATGACAAGGAAAGTAATTAAAACAAAAAACTCTCAACAAAGAAAAGTCCAGGACCAGATGATTTCACTGGTGAATTCTATCAAGCAGTTAAAGAAGAATTAACATCAATCCTCAATTTCTTCCTAAAAAAAACCAAAAACCAAACCAAAACAAAAAAAAAACAGAAGAGGAGGGAATATAGTTAATTCTTGAACAACATGGGGTTAGAGATTGCTGACCCAGTATGTAGTAAAAAATTTGCATGTTATTTTTGACCATCTCCCAAAACTTAACTATTAATAGCCTACTGTGGACTGAAAGCCCTCCCAATAACATAAACAGTTAATTAATACATATTTTGTATGTTAAGCTAGAGAAAATAAAATGATGGAAAAGAGAAAATACACTTAACAGTACTAATCTGTATCTCATGAAAAAATTTGGCATATAAATGGACATGTGTGCTTCAAACCCATGTTGTTCAAAGGTCAACTGAAGGGCGCCTGGGTGGCTCAGTGGATTAAGGCTCTGCCTTCGGTTCAGGTCACGATCTCAGGGTCCTGGGATCAAGGCCCGCATCGGGCTCTCTGCTCAGCAGGGAGCCTGCTTCCTCCTCTCTCTCTGCCTGCCTCTCTGCCTACTTGTGATCTCTCTCTCTCTGTCAAATAAATAAATAAAATCTTAAAAATAAAAAAAGGTCAACTGTACAACTTAAATCATCATACGAGAGCAGCATTAACCTGAGGCCAAAAGCAAAGACACCACAATTAAAAACAAAAGCAAAAAACCTACAGACCAGTATTTGTTATGAATATAGACGTGAAAACTCTCCACAGAACACTGGTAAACTGAAAAGGCAAACACTGAATCCAACATCATATTAAAAGGATTATTCATGATGACACACAAGATTTATCCTAGGAATCCAAGTGTCATTCAACATAAGAAATAAATCAATGTAATTTAACTACATTAACAGAATGAAGGGGGAAAAACACATGATAATTTCAACTGACACAGAAAGCTTCTGATAAAATCCCACCCCCTTTCATGATAAGAAAAATACTCAGTGAATCAGGAATAGAAAGGAATTAGCTTAATATGATAAAGGGCATTTGTGAAAAATCCACAATGAGCACTAAATCAATGGTCAAAGACTGAAAAGCTTTTCCTTTACAAAAAAACAAGACGAGAATGCCCACTTTCACCATTTTGTATCGCACATTCTAGCCAGAGCCACTAGGCAAGAAAAAGAAATAAAAGGAATCCCAATTGGAAAGAATTAAAACTCCCTATATTTGCAGATGACGTGATTCTGGATACAGAAAAACAGTTCAGCAAAGTTGCAGGGTGTTAAGATGAACACACAACATTTAGATGTGTTTTAATATCCCAGCGATGCCTAACTGGAAAAGGAAATTAAGAAACAATTCCACAATGCTGTGGTATTCAAAAGAATAAAATACCCGGAAATCAATTTAACTCTGGTGAAAGAGACATATACAGAGAAGTACAAACATTGCTGAAAGAAATTAAAGATCTAAATAAATGGAAAGACATCTTATGTTCATGGACCAGACTACTTAATACCATAAAGATGACAACACTATGCAAAATTATCTACAGATTCGGCATAATCCCTACCAAAATTTCAATGGCTTCTCCCCCAACACCCCAACCCCCCACCAGAAATGGACAAGCTGGTTCTCAAATTCATACGGAATTGTAAGGGGCTCCAAATAGCCAAAACAACCTTGGGAAAGAAAAATCTGAAGAACTCATACACACCAATTTCAAAATTTACTACACAGCTATAGTAATCAAAATACTGTGGTATTTGTAAATGTAAGGACATACAAACAAATGAAATAAAATTGAGAGCCCAAAAATAAACCTACACATTTACAGTTTACTGATTTTTTTTTTTTTTTTAAGAGATGGTGAGAGAGAGAGGACACAGTGGGGATTGTTGGGGCGGGGAGAGGGAGAGAGAGAATCTCAAGCAGACCCAGCACTAAGCATAAAGTCTGAGGTGGGGCTCTATCTCCTGACCGCAAGATCATGACCTGAGTCCAAATCAAGAGTCAGATGTTCAACCAACTGAGCCAGCCAGGTGCCCCTAGTCAACTGATTTTTGACCAGAGTGCTAAGACAATTCAATGGGAAAAAATATTCTTTTCAGCAAATGGTCCCAGGACAACTGGATATCCAGATGCAAATAAGGAAGTAGGACCCCAACCTAAAACTGTATACAAAAATTAACTCAAAATAGATCAAGGACCTAACTCTAAGAATTAAACCATAAAACTCTTAGAAGAAAACTAGGGGTAACTCTTCACAACCTTTGATTTGGTAATAGATTCTTAGATATGAGGCCAAAAAAACATGAGCAACAAAAGAAAAAACATATACTGGAGTTGTTGAAGTTAAAAACTTCTGTGCGTCAAAAGTATTATCGACAAAGTGAAAAGACAAACTAAGAATAGAAGAAAATATTTCCAAATTGTATATCTAATAATGGTCTACTATCCAGAATACAGAAAGAACTCTTACAACCCAACAACAAAAAGATAATCTAAGTTTTAAAACATGACCCAGCAATCCAACTCATATATGTCCAAAACAACTGAAAACAGGTGTTTAAACAAAGGCTTGTACACAAACCTTCATAGCTGCACTACTCATAATAGCCAAAAAGGCAGAAACAACACAAATGTCCATCAAAGAATGAATAAATAAAGTGTATATCCACACAATGGAACATTACTCAGTTGTAAAGAGGAACGTAACTCTGATGCTCACTAGAACATGGGTGAACCTTGAAAACATTAAGCAGAGTGAAAGAAGCCAGTCATAAAATGCCGTACGGTGTATGGTTTCATTTAAATATAGCAGGCATACAGAACAGGCATATCCACCGAGACAGAAGGTAGATGCGAGATTGCTAGGGGCTGGGGGAAATGGGGAACCAACTGCCCAGTGGGTCCCAGGCTTCCTTTTGGGGTGCTGGAAATATTGGGGAACTACACAGTGGTGACGGTTGCACAACATCGTGAATCCACTAAATGCCACTGAATTGAACACTTTAAAATGGTTAAAATGAGGGGCGCCTGGGTGGCTTAGTCAGTTAAGCATCTGCCTTTGGCTCAGGTTATGATCTCAGGGCCCAGGGATCAAGCCCCACATTGGGCTCCCTGCTCAGCAGGCAGTCTGCTTCTTCTTATCAAAGAGACAGAGAGAGAGAGAGAGAGAGAGAGAGAGAGCGAGCACGAGTGGTGGAGGGGCAGAGGGAGAAGCAGACTCCCCATTCATATACTGAGGGTGAGTGAATCCACACTGCTCACCCACGTCTTCCCTGACATTTTACATTCTTATTTCCAACTAGAGCCATCTGAAAAATCAGCATGTTTTTTTTTTAAGATGTTTATTTATTTGATAGAGCGAGAGCAAGAAAGAGCGTGCGCGCGCGCGCGCGCGCACGCACACACACACACACACACACACACACACACAGCAGGGGGAGGGGCATAGATAGAAGGAGGAGCAGACTCCTCACTGAGAAGGGAGCCGAAAGCAGAACTTGATCCCAGAACCCTGGGACCATGACCTCAATAATCAGTCTGTTTTCTTAGGCTAGTCACCAATAACCTACCTCCTCCCTACCCTTGCCTCTGCCAACTTGGAAAAGGAAAACTAACAGTGCACCTTCCAGGGATGTTTCTCTCCTCTCCAACAAGTGCCTTTTTGCTTTTTTGAAAACGTTAAAAGCTCAACACATCTGCCACCCTTCTGGACTATGCTACCAATAACTGAAGCTTTATTTCTCTTCTGTCTTAAGATGTAATACTAGGAGTGTAGGAGTAAGGGAATTTACCACTGCTGTTACAAAGAGAAGAATTTCTGACCAAAAAAGGAAACATATTCACAAAAAAAATGCATTCATTCCGTCACTGAGCATCTAGTAGGCGCCATGCACTGTTCTAGGCTGAACAAGCGTGCCCAGCAAGACAGGCACCTTTGCTAATGGAGCTTATATTCTAGTGAGAGGACAGACACATGGGTGAGGAAAAATCAGGTGTGATAAAAGTTACAATGCTGTGCTAGGAATTGACTGGTTGGCCATTCACTGAACTCCATCCTGAATACGCACACAGCCCAACAACTGTCCCTATACCACGTGGGCAGCAAATTAGAGTCTCTGACTTCACACACAGAAAAATTAAGCCGCATTTTTGGGGTCATTTTGGCATGTGATTCTCAGAAATGGCCTGATGAACTGGCAGGCCGTATATGAAAATCTGTGCATAGAACTCCTTTTCTCTCCTATTAAGGGCATGAATCCAGTTTCATATTGGAAATCATCAATGCATGAGCAGATTCCTTTAAAGGTCCTTCTACAGAATTTACTACAGAAATTGTTCAGTTGCCAGAGGATCAAAGGAATCAGAAAGGACATTCACCCTGTCCTATAACACCAGGACCCAGTGCAAAATATGACCACTTCACAGGCATGCACACACAAACCACACCCTATTTTATTGCTTACACAAGTTCTTGCACCAATAACTTGCACTATACGTAACTATACATACATGCACTTTACTATACCCTTTGCACCTTGCTTCCATACTCTTTAGAATTTACCTGATATACAAGCAAGGATCAGAAACAAGACCTTGAAACAGGGAACATAGGCTTGAAAATCAAGTAAGTGTTATGACATGATATATTGTCCCCTTTAATAAAAGGGGGGGGGGCAGAGCATTGATACTGAGAGGCGTAACTAGAATCACACAAAATTTTCCGCTGTATTTGCAGGGAACTAATTCTGACACTAACTGGAATGAAAGGAATTACAGTAACTGTTAGGAACACAGAAAACACTTGGCAGTTCCATGCACATGGTGGCTGGTGGGAGGCATGGAGGGATGGAAAGAGAGGGAGTCCCCTAGCAGGAGCACGGAGTCACCTGGTTCGCTCCCCAGAGATCTTCAGCCCTGGACACAGGAATCCAAATGCAAGCAACGGGAATGATTAGCTCCCTTCTTGCAGAGCTTTGTCTTTCAAGCAAGTACCTTAGATAAAAAGAAATACTGGAATGCTTTCGAGACAATGGCTTTGGAACTGAGAAGGCCTAACAGTCCTTGTTAACAGGATCCAGATGTTTTAAAATCCATATACAAAGTTGCTTTAAATCCCTCTCTTTAAAATCCAGTTGACAGCCTCAAAGAACCTTGATCTAAATGGCATATTCGAACATAATGCATTACAACAGGACCCATTATCACACATACTTTAGCTACACAGAGGATCACATCTCAATGCCACGACGCACATGTGTAAACCCCTCCAGTAAAAGTCTGGTAACAAGCAGTCGGCTGACAGCCAGTGGCGTGTCGACTCCCCATCACAGCATGCTGCTCGCGTAGTGTGGACATGTCTTTATTTTCTCCATTTTCAGCTGTTGTTGTTGCTTCAGTTGTTTAGAAGCAACTTAGCTCAGAATTATCTAATACGTGTGCATGCGCGTGCACAAGCACACACAAGGAGCTATAGATCAACCAATACTTGAAAACTATTAAACGCCAAGTACTCTGCTCTCCAAAGCATTTAGGATAAAACACCTCTGTTCTTCCTGCCCTTGAGGAAATTACAGTCTAATGGGAAAGACAGACTTTAAACAAAGAGACAGAAATAATTTAAAAAATAACAACTCCGATGTCAAGTTCTATGAAAAACATACCAGAAAATGTAACATGAGAAATCTGAACTAGTCTGGAAACACTGCATGAGGAGTGGATATTTAAACCAAGATGGAAAGGATCACTAGGATTTTTCTAGACAAAGTCCTTAGAAAACACAGGTAGAGATAATGACAGCATGGCTTAGTTGCAGAGATGAGGAGATGCTTCCCCCCGCCAGAAACTACTCTAAATCCAGCCAGTAGTTAGAAACAGCTGAAGATTCTGAGAGGTCAGATAGCAGGGCATTCAGAATTATCGGGGGAAAAAAATCCCCAGGCCCCTTAGCACCAGGAAAGCTGCCAAGCCGGGTGGCCGCCCCTTGGCAATCAGGATCGGAGAGAGGAAGGCGGCTTCCATGGGGCTGTGGCCCAGTGGGGACAGCAGGCTGTTTGCAAACAGGGGGACCCCTGCAGATGAGCAGATAGATGGAGGAAAATGGAGCCGGGTTTCTCCCTCTCAGATAAGAAAGTCACAAATACAAAAAGGGTAAAGGTACAATGAACCCTTTGGTGTTGAACTGGAATTAGAGATATTGGTATAAACTCACAGCTTTCAATATATATAGCGAAATAAAGAAATGAATATAGATATGAGAGTGAGGCAGAAAAAGAGGGTGTATGTGTGTCTATTTCTTAACAAGTGTTCACTGAGAGCGCCTAGGAGCAGTGATCACCTCAGGAACAAGGAGAATTCGAACCCAGATCTTTGCTTCTAAGTACCATACCCCACTAAAGGGACCTCAGCGGCTGTTAGAGAGCTGAGGATAATATGAGATGAGCCTGGAACATCTTCTTGGGCCACAATGAAGCAACGTACTCACAGAATGATGGGGTCCTGTTGAAAGGACACAAAGCCAATTTAAAGAGGTTCTCACTGATCAAATATGGAACAATGTTAAGGCTGACATAATGAATAATTGAATAGCAAATAATTACATGAAATAAAATTTTTGTGGTCCATAGCAGCAGAGCGCGAGGGGGAGGGAAGGAAAAGGCAGCTTTTCCGTACAATAGAATTCCTACTGAGAAACATAAATGAAATTACGGAAGAATCACCTTTTGAACCATCAGTTTTAAGAATCACCACAGTAATAACCAACTCGTGCAAGAAAACATTAATGGATACTGAAACTAATGGGCAAAACAGATATAAAACTGGATAATCATAAAGTCCCAAAAGACCTCCACACAGAATATTTACTGACGATAAAGGGAAAAGGGAACTTTAGAGTGGAGAGGCCTGGAAGATAGCATGGCCATGAAAGAGACCAAAATCAATGTCACTGGCAGAGGGAGAGAGACACCATGTGCAATCTGGTGGGATGCCGAGAGAGGAGTCATGCTCCGTGTCTGTGCGAAGTCCTGTCAAAATGACGGACTTGCCTCCCACATGAGCAACAGCACGCAAACTGGCAGGTACGAATAGAAGACCGTTCTAGAAAATAACTGGCTTCTAATCTTAAAACATGTTCAAGTCTGGGCGCTCCTGGGTGGCTCAGTCAGTTAGGCATCCAACTCTTGATTTCTGCTCAGGTTGTGATCTCAGGGTGGGGAGATCAAGCCCTACATCAGGCTCCATGCTGAGTGCGGAGCCTGCTTAAGACCACCCCTTCCCCATAGGGCACCTGGGTGGCTCAGTCGGCTGAGCATCTGACCTTGATTTCTGCTCAGGTCATGATCACAGGGTCCTGGCATCAAGACCCACATCCAGCTCCCTGCTCAGCAGGGAGTCTGCTTGAGGACTCTCTCCCTCTTTAAAATAAAAAAAGAAATCTTAAAAAAAAAAAATTCTCTTTCTCTCTGCTCCTCCCCGCCCCCACTCATTCTGTCTCTCTCAAAAAAACAACAAACAAACAAAAACAAACAATCAAAACAAAAAGAACAAAAAGATATGTTCAAGTCTTGAAAGGTCAAGAATGACTAAGAAACTGTTCCAGAGTGAAGGAGACTGAAGAGACAGGACAGGTTAAGTGCAGTGTGACATTCTGGGTTAAATTCTTTTTTTGCTAAAGACATCACTTGGGTAGTCATTGTAACTCGAATAGAGGTCTCTGGCTGTTTCCACTTTTTTATAAGTTTGGAGTGCTTTCAAAACAAGAAGTGAGAGAAAAAAGGTACAAGCCTTGGAGGTGCCTGGCTGGCTCTGTCGGTAGAGCATGCGACTCTTGATCTCATGGCTATGAGTTCAAGCCCCAGAGCCCTACTTCGGTGTAGAGCTTACTTCAAAACAAAAGGGCAGGAGGTTGAATTTTTTTTTGAAAGTGGTCTAAAATTTAATTTAAAAAGAAACTTCTCATCTTTGACAAAGCAGAAAAAAATATTCAGTAGAAAAAAGACAGTCTCTTCAATAAATGGTGCTGGGAAAGTTGGACAGCTATGTATAGAAGAATGAAGCTAGACCATTCTCTTACACCACACACAAAGGCAAATTCGAAATGGATGAAAGACCTCAACGTGAGGCAGGAATCCATCAAAATCCTGGAAGAGAACATAGGCAGTAACCTCTTTGACATCGGCCACAGCAACTTCTTTCAAGACACATCTCCAAAGGCAAAGGAAACAAAAGCAAAAATGAACTTTTGGGACTTCATCAAAATAAAAAGCTTCTGTACAGCAAAGGAAAGAGTCAACAAAACAAAGAGGCAACCCACAGAATGGGAGAGGATATTTGCAAATGACACTACAGACAAAGGGGCTGATATCCAAGATCTATAAAGAACTACTCAAACTCAACAACCAAAATAAAGATCATCACATCAAAAAATGAGGAGAAAAGAAGCACTTCTTATAGAAGATATACAAACGGCTAACAGACACATGAAAAAATGTTCATCATCATTAGCTATCAGGGAAATTCAAATCAAAATCACACTGAGATACCACCTTACACCAGTCAGAATGGCCAAAATTAACAAGTCAGGAAACAACAAGTGTTGCAGAGGCTGCGGAGAAAGGGGAACCCTCTTACACTGTTGGTGGGAATGCAAGCTGGTGCCGCCGCTTTGGAAAAGTGTGGCGGTGTGGAGATTCTTTAAAAAATTAAAAATAGAGCTACCCTATAACCCTGCAATTGCACTACTGGGGATTTACCCCAAAGATACAGATGTAGTGAAAGAAGGGCCACATGTACCCCAATGTTTATTGTAGCAATGGCCACAATGGCCACAATCGCCAAACTGTGGAAAGAGCCAAGGTGCCCTTCAACAGATGAATGGATAAAGAAGATATGGTCCATATATACAATGGAATACTATGCCTCCATCAGAAAGGATGAATATCCAACTTTAGTAGCAACATGGGCAGGATTGGAAGAGATTATGCTGAGTGAAATAAGCCAAGTAGAGAAGGTCAAATATCACATGGTTTCACTTACTTGTGCTGCATAAGGGATAATATAGAGGACAGTAGGAGAAGGAAAGGAAATGGGAAGTCGGGTAATTTGGGGAGAGAAACAAAACATGAGAGACTCTGGACTCAGAAACAAACTGAGAGTCTTGGAGGGAAGGGGTGGGGGGATGGGAGAGTCTGGTGGTGGGTACTGAGGGCACGTATTGCATGGAGCACTGGGTGTGGGGCATAAACAATGAATCTTGGAACACTGAAAAAATAAAGAAAAAATAAATAAATATAATAAAATAAAATAAAAAAAGAAACTTCTCGAATAATAAATACAAGCAAAAGTGTTCATTCCTTCTGGCAATGAAATATAAATTAAAGCAGTGTTAAGGTATCATTTTATACCTGACAGATTTTTATTATAATCATCTGTCTATCTATATATTGGTTTGCTTTGTAATATGATAGCGAGAAAGGGTTTCTTATTTTGTTTTCCAAGCACTGTGACATGAAGTGACTCCTAATCTTTACAAAAACTCTATAAAGAAGATTCAATTATTTTCTCTACTTTACAGAAGCAACTGGGGCTTCGGGACTTAAGCAGCTTGTCTGAAATTACACAGCCTGCCCGTGGTGGGAGTGGGGTGTGAACCCCCGCAGCCGGACTCCCATGCCTTTTACCTTGATGATATACTGTTTTTCATATGCACCGAGGGCTGAGGTACCCAAAACCCTGTAGGATCCTTTGGAAGAACAATGAGGCCAAGCGATCCCCAGAGTCACCAAATCCTCTTGACCCCTAATAAGTTGCTAAGGATATATCTTAAGGAAACCTACATGCAGAAAAGCAAAAGGTACATGCATAGAGATGTTCCCCATAATGGAAATTTTTTAAATGACCAATAGAAAAATGGCTAAATTATGATCCATCAACTTGATGGAATAGTCTATAGTCATTAAAAATGATAACTATGGAGATACAATGAAGGTAGGGAAATGTTAATAAGTTAAAGATTCAAAGTTTATGTATAAATTTGGAAATATGTAAAAACTGCATATGTGTAAAAGCAACAAATTCAAGAGAAAAATTCAGAAAATGACAATAGCAGTTACAAAGTCATTGGATAATTGATTACTTTTTTTCCTTTCAAATATTCTCATGGTATTTACAGTGAAAAATACCCAAATACTCGCCAAACATATCCTGTTAACAAATGTCCAGAAAGCGACGCAAGGATTCTTTTTGTACTCTCCCCCAAATCTCCTTTTGGAGGAGAGGAGTGGTGATTATGTCCATTTACATGAAAAGTCGTTAAATTTTTAAAAACCAGGCAATGAAACAAAATAAATTATATGATTCAATATCATCTTACACATACACATCTAGAAGGACCTATGCGGGAGTATCTACGTGGCTATCTCTGGGTGGTAAGATTATAAGAGATTTAAACCATTTTTGAACTTAGTGTTATATACCAGTATTCCTCTCTAGTAATACTTGTCAAAAGCTTTGTAGAGGTGAACCATTCCTAAATTAAAATACTTTAACACAGTCTAGCAACCAACTCCATAATTTCACCAGAAAAACAGGACAGCTTTCCCGTATCTTTTATTCTAGACTCAGAGCTCACTGCTTCTTTGACTAGACTTGTCAATAAATACATCTCATGCTTATAGTCCAAAACGACCAATGAAGAATATGCCTACCTATAGTTTATACCAGAGTTTGGCACTTAGGCACATACATCGGTGACCAATGAATTCAGATCAAGAAGGAAATGCTATTCATAAAGACTTGATTACAAGGATTTAAATATACTTTCCTCAAATAATACTTCTTACTGTGAACTTTAAAGATGAACAGAAAAACACAAGCTTGGAAAGCTAGTCACATTCCCCGGCAACAGATAAGAAAAAATAATCCTCAATCATTAGGTAGAAATACCTGGCGTTAGCACTAAAAATGAACCATTGCTTTTATTAAGTGCTTTTGATCCACTTTAAATATCTTATGAAAGAAATAGATAAAATCTTGATGAAATCTGAATATGACTATGAGGCTGAGGAAAAACAAAGATCAGAAAAAAGAATAAATAAGTAGGAAAGCAGCAAAAATAAGGGTCACAATTGAGAGTCCCTTAAATGGAGAAAAAATAATTCCATGATAGGAAGAAACAGATTTTGAGCATATTTTAAACCTAGCACCGTGAAGAAATGTCCATGGGAATAAGTGATGATGGTGACATCTGCCATTAGAGGTCATGGTTATCAGGGATAACCATGGGATGTTGGGGACAGAGCAAAATAACAATTATATTCAAAACTATTAACTGGACTCTAAAAACTAGAAAGATTTTCATCTGTTGGATTTTCAAATGTAGACCTGAGTGAAGGAATGGATATTCTGTACATCTTGTGTGTTCTATCATCCGAATATTAAAATGAGGATCCAAGGGGATGAAAGCCCTAAGCATTAGACACCAGAGCCATGTATTCACTATCACAAATCTGATTGGCTAAAATTGATGATGCCCTAGCTCGTCCCAGAGAAAGCGTGGATCAGGGAAAACTCATCATATTTTTCTTACTCTCAGGAGTTACCAAACAGCACATAGAGGCAATGAACTCACAGCACACCTAAAGTCTCCTCTCTCCTGCCGATGCCACGTGGGATTTTTATTCTCTAAAGCCATTTCTTCCCCCAAAAGAGTTCACCAGCATCGTCATCCTTCCTATCGGCAGCTCCACTGGGCTCTAGTGAGTGACATCCAGACATTTAAACTCAAAAGCTGCTTCAGAAGGGAGTTATTAAAATTCAAATGAGCTGGGCATATTGAAGAAGAAAACACTCGTTTGCATGCACACCTCCACATTCGGCCATCCCATTTAGACCCATAGAGCAGGGTCTGGTTTTGTTTTTGTAAATGGGCTTCGGAGGCGGAGGTCAGCCTCCCACGGCCCCCACTCCTCTGGGGTCACCATTAGTAATGTGGGGCTGAATAGATTCTCCTCTGAATCTAGTCAGCAAACCTGACAAGAAGGCAGCCCTCTCCCACAACCTGAAAATGCCGAAAATCTGATGGGTAATATGGCATTTTTAATACTTCATTTATCTGTCTTAAAATAGCTTTCAAGAAGATTGCAAATAACGTCACTGAGGCCAGTTCCACCTGATTTTTCAATTTTAGAGCAGAACATTTCCTGTTGTGCCATGACTATGTAATCATAAAAATGTTATGTTTTACCAAGAGTTTCCCACAGGATTCAGAGAAAATTCATGTCTGCCAAGAAATAGGGATCTGGGGAGTCAACATTACATTTTGCTCACTGGAAAATAAAAAGTATCCTTCATTTTGTCTGAAGAATTTTTATTTTATTTCTCATGGAAATAGCTCATGTTATCATTTAAAACTTTTGTAAGATATCAAGGAGCAAATCGAAGAAAAAAAGGAGCAAAATATATATTCTTAAAATTATCCTGGCTATGGAAATTTTAGATGCTCCTTTAGTAAAAATTCAATGTCTCACTAATGAAGACATCTCTATTATGATACTATTACAAACAGACTTAATTTATAACAATGTAAACAATTAACCCTATATTACATGCAATATATTATGTTCATTATATAAATACAGTATGTACAACAATGACATAACTATATGTCAATTTTTACTGAGGGTATGTAAAAGCAGTCACACTAATTCATGACCTTAAAATAATACTATAGCTTCGAGAACTCTAGGAACTAAAGGAATTCATCTCCAAATTCTTGAAATTGGTTTATAATCTGGAAGCTGCAAGGATTACTGTATCCGATGGGAAATGAGATGACATGACATTTAACATCCCTTCCAAGAGTAAGATTTTACTCTTTTATGACCTTCATTAATCAAACCTGCGTTCTCTAGATTTCTTCAGTTTAATTTGTTTAAAAACTGCACCACTGCCCCCCTCCCCCCAAAGCTGGGATAATCTTATCATAATACAGGCACTGGATCTGCTCAGAATGACCTCACCAGGCCAGGCAAGAAAGAAACTAGCAAAGATCAATGCAAGGATATCTTATAAATGAAACTATTTCCTGAGCTATGAAATTCTCAAGGGGCATACATTTTTGCCCTCACATCGCTGAAGTCAATGTGTATCAGTAGACAGCATTTGTTTAAAAACTTGTATGGCATTATTCGGACTCCAGATTCAATCTGTCTTCAGGTTGTTTGTGCTCTAACATGGGTGGCAGCAACAAAGAATCCCACAGGGACAAATATTTGCAGAGAAAAAGAACACAAGCTAAAATTAAGAACTAGAGCCAGTGATTCCAATAGAGAGCGATCATTCGAGGTTCAGGGAGAAGACTTCCAAGTCAGGTCCCAGCTGCATTTTCTCTTTTATGTTCAATACCCAGTCAACAGTAATAAGAAAAGAAATGTGTGCTCACACTTTTTGAAAAGGTCAAATGAAAGATTAAGGTCTTCACAGATCCCCCTGACCTCCCCCCTCCCCTCGCCCCGGCTCCCTCCACTCCCAACGTCAGATACAATGATTCCAAGACACAGTATGTTGGCCTCATGGTCATTTCTTATCCCAAAGATGGTTTAGCAGACAGAAATATTCTCTCCTTCAGATTGGTTATGGTTTAATCCTACAGAAGCAAGCTTGAGGCATACAAACCTAACGTGTAGGAAGAAGGATAAAATTCAAGAAATGTGCTCACTTGCCTTTTTTTCCTCCTGTGACGAAGAAGCCAATGGCCGCTCTAATAAAACTGCTCTCCGGCAAATAGCTATAGTCAGTAGGAACTGTGGAGACAGAAAATGATCAAATTAACCAGTGAACTTGGCGGGACTAATGAAGGAAAGATAATGATCTCATGCTGCCGTATCAACCTAGAGACAAAGCGAGGATGTTTACGCCATTAATCTAGCACAATGTTCTGTGATGGCAACTAATTCTATTAGATTAAGTGACTGGCTTTGAAGGAATCACTTGGGCCATGCAAGCAAAGCTAAAACGGTGGTCCTAGCAGATTCTGCAAAATCATAGGGGGTGGAAACTTCACTGAAGTGGTTAAAAAGAAAACAAGTCCTTTCCACGCTGTCACATCAATTTGCCCCAGTCCAGTGACCTTCAGTGTCTGCAAGGAGTCTGTTGGCCTCTAGGTTGAGACCAACATTCTAGGGGTGACTTGAGGACATCCCGAGCCAGATCTATGAACCAGGGAAATGCAACAATCAGTAATAACAGCAGCTGGCCTGTTACTTCAGAAGGGACCTGTCAGGGACCAGCATGCCCAAATCACCAGGTCTGGCTGCTGACCTGGAACACTGAGGCAGCGACAGGTGAGGCGAGTCTGGGGAGTTTCCTAGATTCTTTTCCTCCTAGTCCCCCAGAATTGCTTCATGAGATGCTTTCTGCTGCAACAAATGGCTCAACTGGAAAATTCCAACAGAAGCAAGGAGCTGTACTTTTCCACACATAACAAGCATTGTGTTCCAACGAACCTGGGTGGGAGATGGGTCACGGCCACCTGAGTACATGTGGGCTGGACTGTGTGTAACCCAGAGCATAACGATAATTTAAAAATCTATATACAAAAGCAAAAGCCTGACATCACCTTGCTACTTTACCAAGACCTTACTTTAGGAGCCCACTGCCCTTCCAAACGAGCATTACTTAGAGTTTCCTCTGTGACTAAGTTTGGTGGTTGGTTTAGTTTTTTTCTTCTCTTCCCATCTTAACGTGACAGCTTCCAGCTGTCTCAAGTTCATTACGTTGGGAATGCTGTGGATCAATGTCCTATTTCTCTAGCTCAGGAGTGACTGAAAGTGAGGGGGACAGTAATTACCGTGCTCTGTGTTCACGGTGATGCTGCCTGTGGACTACCCGGGTGTACGCGAAACTAGGTTTTAATGAGAAAGCTTTGGTACCGAAACCTCTCTGGCCTGCGTCCGGGACAGCCAGTGGGTCAAAGTTCTATAAAGAGCAAGGAGTAGATTCAGGTCCCCGTGTATTACAGGGATGTCTTCCACAGAAAATCTCCAAGTCCAAGATTAAATCAAGCATGTGGGAATTGTAAATACTTTTCATTGCTTTTTATCAAAAATGTAGCACTAAAAAAGGCCTTGTTAAGACCCAGGATTTTAATTTCATCACCAAGTATGTGCATATCTTTAAATGTACATATCCCATTCTTTTCCCAAAAGCGGGGGCTTGAAGAAATCCAGTCATACAGGAAGAGACTTTTAATGAAATGTGAGTACTATACAAACTATAATTCTACCTAGGAAAATAAAAATAACTCTCTTCTGAGCGTCAAGGACCTGTTCCTAGTTTCTGGATTTGTCGCTAAACTAACTGTATATGTAAGACATGTCATCTTTCTAAGCCTCAATGTCTTAATTTGTGAAACATGGGGTTAGACCACCTAATGTGTTCTCTGAGGCAGGCAGGGAGGAAGAATGAAAAGAGCATGGGCTTTGGAGGCCAACAGAGGTGAGTTCAACTCTGTTTCCACCACCTGCTGCCATGCAACCCTGGGCAAGTCTGAAAGCTCCACAATCCCTTTTCTTCTGACGTAAAAGAGAGATGGTAACACCCACCACTTAAGGTGGCTGCAAAGGTTAATGCTCTTAACCAAGTACACGGTCCCAGTGGCAATCCCTCTTTCCAGCCCCAGTGTTGTAAGATTCTGATCTTACCAGACGTTCTACTCTGACTTGAGGACAGAGTAGACAGATGAAGATGTCCTAGAAGCCAGAGAGCATTTGACTGAAGACCAATTACCCCAGACACGCTGATGACCTATGGATGAAAGCGTTGTAACGGTTCAATGACTGAGCAAGATCCAAACTCCATTTAATAAAGGTCACTCTGAAGAAATCATTTATCTTTTATGAGGTGGTGGCTTGTCTGCTAATGATAAGTTCTCTGCCAAGACGTAACATCACATGTCTAGTACACTAAGCCCTGGACACACAGGTGATCAAGAATCGTAGCTGAAGAAATGAATGGATGAGTCAATCAATCAATCATGACAGAAGGTAGTACTCATTGTCTCAGGGTTCAGTGAGTCCCACTGGTCTCAAAGGAATTTTTTTTTTAAAAAGGGGGAAAAATCCACAAAGTTAAAAAAAAAAAGGTGTTAAGTTATTTACAAGTAAAATACCTCTAAAAATGCAAGGAGATATTATTTGTTCTATTATTGCTGCTTTATCACTCATAATATGGATTTCCTTAAATAAGTTTTCATTTATAGATTTTTCTCCCAAGTTAGAGCCACTGAGGTTTTGGTATAATTCTTTTTCTCACAATCATATTCCTACATGCAAAAGTTTCTTCTGTTCAGAGATTTATGTTTGCTTTTCAAAGCATGAATTACTGAAACTTACTTAGGTGGTAGGTGTAATAATCAGTTGTATTTACAAGAAGAAAAAAGTATGCTAAATGAAAAGACTAAGTGAAAAAACGATCTACAAAGTTCTAGATATAGTAAGAATACCAACTGTGCAAAGAAAATAAGAATACTTGAAAAGAGGGGCGCCTGGGTGGCTCAGTTGGTTAGGCGACTGGCTTCGGCTCAGGTCATGATCCTGGAGACCCGGGATCGAGTCCCACATCGGGCTCCCTGCTTTGGCGGGAAGCCTGCTTCTCCCTCTCTCACTCCCCCTGCTTGTGTTCCCTCTCTGGCTTTGTTTCTCTCTGTCAAATAAATAAAATCTTAAAAAAAAAAAAGAATACTTGAAAACAAATGGGAGCAATTACTATGAACACTTGCTTCAAGTTGTAAGGAACATCAATGAGTATTTTTTAAACTTCCTTCATTCTGTGCTTTCACATTTGATGGAATGAAATTAGTAAATTTAGTAAATTTTTAGAGATAAAAAGCTTAAAATATAAAGTCATTTCTCAGCAGGTGAACATACTTACTCTCTAGCCATGAATGCTGATAATAATCTACCTGAATACTTTTATCGGTGACATCTGAGCCAGTCCTTCTGTACTTAGATATCTGTCCTGCCCTTTGATCACCTTCCATTTTACTTTGTCCTGAGGGCCTAACATACCTTCCAGGGTCAGATTTTCAATTTTAAAGGAAACCAACCCAACTTCAGTTAACTCAAAAATGCCAGCTTTTTTCCCAGAGGAAGTGTGTGTTTGTTGGCGAACGCAGGGCCATAAGCCCTCACCTGTTGCTTGGACTGAACATGAGTAACCAGAGATCTCCTCATTTTCCAAGTAAAATGTTTGTACCACGAAAGAGAAAGGCAGTAAAAGGAAGCAGCTGAGGGGTGCCTGGGTGGCTCAATCAGGCAGGTATCTAACTCTTGGTTTCAGCTCAGGTCATGATCTCAGGGTCACAAAATCGAGTCCCACGTCAGGCTCCACACTGGGCGTGGAGTCTGCTTAAGATTCTCTCTCTCTTGGGTGCCTGGGTGGCTCAGTGGGTTAAAGCCTCTGCCTTCAGCTCAGGTCATTATCTCAGGGTCCTGGGATCGAGACCTGCATTGGGCCCTCTGCTCAGCAGGGAGCCTGCTTCCTCCTCTCTCTCTGCCTGCCTCTCTGCCTACTTGTAATCTCTCTGTCAAATAAATAAAATCTTAAAAAAAAAAAAAAATTCTCTCTCTCTCCCTCTCTCACTGCCCCTCTACCTGCTCACACACTCCCCTCCTTCTCTCTCTCAAAAAAAAGGGGGGAGGGATTATCTGTTTTCCCATCGAAAGATTTTAAATTCCTCTTCTCACCTGAGTTACAGTTTTAATGACTTCATTGAGTCTGGCTTGAAAATGAGAGGACTGGATGGCTTCTGACTTCAGCTGAAAGAAAAAAGAGAAATATCCAACCCAACACCCCCAAAAAGTAAACAGTGATATTCCCAGTGCATGAACTATCACCTTCTAAGCTATGGGATCATTTACCATCACATCCTTACATTTCAGAAACCAGGGCTGTGGGCTCCGTAGGGGCAGGGTCTGTGCTGGATTTCCTAACACGGATTCAGTGTGGCGAGCAGCGCTCACTGAAGACCCTCGCTATGTGAACACAGGCGCTCCTTAGCATTACTTGTCAATGGGGACATACATTTGTCTGCCGTGGGAAACATTTAAAAGTGAAAGAATAACTACCTAGATATAAACTTAAAAATGACAGATACAAAACGGAGTTCTTACACATAACTTTTGAAATTTCTCACATTTCAGTCACTTCTCAGGCAGGGAACTCTGTGGGAAGTATGTAGGCCAACTAGGTCTAATTCTTACAAACTAAATAAAAGGAACAGATCTCTACAAATGAATGCTCTGCCAAGAGCAATTCTCTATATATCAAGGCATCGAAAAGCCCAGTATAATCATTACTATGCGCATTTATTCCGTCCTTAGCATACTGAGATACTGGGAGTTCTCCTCTTGCTGTAGCTATGTACACATATAGATTTCTCCATTCATGCTTTGTTTGTTTTGGGGGTTTTTTTTTTTACCTGCATTACGTCCCCTTCAGAGCCTACCAAGGCCACCATGCCGTGAAGTGCCGCCAAACAAAGCATTGTGGGAGTGCCCTGAAAACAAAGCATCCGGCATGTCACGAGGCAAACAGTCCCGGGATTTGAATCCTATAAAACTTATTATATCCTAGAGAAACACTGGTCAAAATGGTACTACATTTGTAGGGTCAATGTAACCTGCATCACTGAACCAAAAATGGCAGCTGACTTGAATACAGTAATAGGCTGAAGTTATTCGATCAGAGGTATTCTATTGTTCTGTATACTTCAAAACCACAATGCTGTTTAAAAACTAAAACACTGAGGGCGCCTGGGTGGCTCAGTGGGTTAAAGCCTCTGCTTTCGGTTCAGGTCATGATCTCAGGGTCCTGGGATCGAGGCCCGCACTGGGCTCTCTGCTCAGTAGGGAGCCTGCTTCCTCCTCTCTCTCTGCCTACCTCTCTGCCTACGTGTGATCTCTCTGTCAAATAAATAAATAAAATCTTTAAAAAAAAAACAACAAAAAACTAAAGCACTGTGAAAGTAGCCTTTTTTTTTTTTTTTAAAGCTGTAGTGGTTGACAGGATGCATCATTTACAAGGGATTTAAAGTTCCTGTGTCTCTCTCATTTGAAACTGCCTATTCTTTTATTGTTAGGCTATATATCTTTGCAGCACCTATAAATGGTCCAATAAAGTTGCTCCTTTTTCCTTTATAAAAATATAAAATCACATGCTTGGACGTGGCCTCCTACCTGTGCTAGAACAATCCTGATCCAGGCAGGGAGCAGTCTGTGGCCCAAATCCTCAGCTTTTCCATGTCCGCACACAGATAAGCCATGAACCAGGTTTCCCAACGCCAGGGCAAAACCTGAAGTCTGTTATAAACAAATAAAAACAAAGGGTAAAGAAAAAGAAGAAGAACAGCACAGATGGCACAGAATTTTACAGGCGGCATCTAAACACTTCAAGGGGCTCCCTTTCCCACAGACAGGTTCTTCGGCCATCTGAAAGTCAGCAATTTGCAGATTTTTTTTTTTTTTTAAATCAAGACATTGGGGATGCCTGGGTGGCTCAGTTAGTTAAGTGTCTGCTTTCAGCTCAGGTCATGATCCAAGCATCCTGGGATCGAGTCCCGTATTGGGTTCCTTGCTCAGCAGGGAGCCTGCTTCTCCCTGTACCTGCCGCTCCCCCTGCTTGTGCTCTCTCTGAAAAATAAATAAAATCTTAAAAAAAAAAAAAAAAAAGATGCACCTATCTCCTCTCCCAGCAACTGAAAATACCTTTAAAAAAATAAGACTTTGGTTTGCAACAGAAACTGTAGTCTAACTATAAGGAATTCAGCTACGGTGAATGGTTTATTTTAGGAAAATAATACTGGACCATTACGAGACTTGATTCCAACAATCCAAATCTTCAGAAGGAATTATAGGGTAAAAATACTGAGGTAAATACACAAGCTTTTTAGTCAACTCCCAATCAAAAGGAGATAAAGTCCCATAATGAGCATATGAGTAGCATATGCAAACTTCCACATCTTGGTGTCGCAAAACCTATTCCGATTTTAAGTGAACAGTCACAAATCCATAAAACACTAACAACACAGTGTTAGGTAGTAACCAGTGAATCCTGCAAAAATCCACCATGGCCAATGTTGAGACTTTGGAGAAATCTAAAAAAAAATCCCGATGGGGCAATTTTATAACATGTGAATTCGGAGGGAACATAGTTTTCAGTTTAATTTGTCATAAAATATACATAACATACAATTTGCCATTTTCACTACTTTTCAGCGGCATAAATACATTCACACTGTTCTGCGACCGTCACCACCACCCACCTCCAAAATTCTTTCATCTTGCAAATGCAAACCTTATACCCCTTAAACAACAACTCCCCATGCTCTCTCCCCAAGCTCCTGGCGACCGCCTTTCTGCTTTCTATCTCTCAGCTTTTGCCCACTCCAAGTACCACCTATCAAGAGACTCATTCAGTATTTGTCTTTTTGTGACTCGTCTGTTTCACTTAGCGCCATGTCCTCAAGATTCATCCATGCTGTAGCATGTGTCTGAATTTCCTTTCTTTTTAAGGCTGAATAATATTTCAGGGGGACCATTTTAAGGTATTTAAATGAATGTATAGGGATTTAAACTGTCCCATGCATATTCAGTCACGAGCAGGCATTCTCTGCTTTGAATTTGCTGTGGTTTGACCTTATCAGAGTCCATCAAGTATCCTGTCTTTACAAACCATTATCGCTAGCCTTACATTCCCTAGCCACTCACTTGAAGGTTTTAAAAATACAGCTGGAGAGAGCAAAAAGCCTTTCATATTCCTTCTGACAAAGAAGAAGTACCTACAAAAGATTAAAGTATAAGGAGAGAAAAAAAAGACATCTGTGACTGCTGGCTACAATAGTGAGAAAAGTTAGAAGTTCTTCAGTTCTGGGGGCACCTGGGTGGCTCAGTCGGTTAAGCATCTGCCTGTGGATCAGTTCATGGTCCCAGGGTCCTGGCATGGAGCCCGCATAGATCCCTGTTCAGCAGGGAGTCTGCTTCTCCCTCAGCCTCTGCCCCTCCCGCTCACTTGTACACGCTCTCTCTCTCTCAAGTAAAAATTTTTTAAAATTTTAAAGAAGAAGAGGAAGGGGAAGAGGAGGAAGAAGAAGGATGATGATTATGAGGAGGAGGAGGAGGAGGAGGAGGAAGGAGAAGAAGTAGTAGTAGTAGAAGAAAAAGTAGTAGTAGTAGTAGAAGAAGTAGTACTAGAAGAATTAGTAGTAGAAGTAGTAGTAGTAGAAGTAGTAGTAGAAGAGGAAGTTGTAGTAGTAGTAGAAGAAGTAGTAGTAGAAAAAGAAGTAGAAGGAGTAGTAGAAGAAGTAGTAGTAGTAGAAGTAGTAGTAGTAGTAGAAGTAGTACTAGAAGAAGTAGTAGTAGAAGAGAAAGTAGTAGTAGTAGTAGTAGTAGTAGTAGAAGTAGTAGTAGTAGAAGAGAAAGTAGTAGTAGTAGTAGTAGTAGTAGTAGTAGTAGTAGAAGTAGTAGTAGTAGTAGTAGTTATTCTTCAGTTCTGTGCACAAAAACATTCCGATAATAGTCTAATCAGAGTCAGTCAAAATTAGGACTCAGCAGCAACATGAGACCTAAGGAGAGGGCTAATCAGGGCATGCATTCCAACCTGTTGGTTGTTTTCTACCAACATCTGAAGCTTGTTCATGGTATCTTCAGCCTCCGCAGCCTCAATGATCCCAGTACTAAACGCCGAGGTACATACACAGCTGAGGGTATAGGCCAGGACCTAGAAGAAGAGATGGCAGGAGATGTTTCTTCGTGAGGGAAAACAAAAGAACATGATTTACTAGACACCGGTGTTCTGTCCAACTTCTCCCCGGGATAAGGACTGGACTCAAGTATGCCTACCACAGACCGGGCACTGCCTCGCCGCCTGACATGTCGTAACGATGACATGAAATGCGTGTCAGAATTCCCACTGTACAGGTAGGGATGTTGAGGTCCAATTACACATCGCTTGCCAGGGACAGAGGCCCGGTTCAAATCCAGGTCTTAAGACTCAAATCAGAAAGTTCCCTCACCATCTCACATCAGAACACTGGATCTATCCACAGCAGAGGCTGGATTTTCATCACCAGTGAATGCCACTGAGGCATGCGCTCTGATCCAAGGCCAAGCCAGAGAGGAAATTCAAAGGAAATTCAGACCCATGGCTGCATTAAGATTCCCTCTTAGAAGGAATGGGGCAGGGACGCCTGGGTGGCTCAGTCATTAAGTGTCTGCCTTCAGCTCAAGTCATGATCCCAGGGTCCTGGCTCCCCACTTGGTGGGAAGCCTGCTTCTCCCTCTCTCACCCCCCTACTTATGTTTCTGCTCTCGCTGTCTCTCTCTCTCTCTCTCTCTCTCTCTGTCAAATAAATAAATAAAATCTTAAAAAAAAAAAAAAAGGAGTGGGGTATAGCGGCCAGGCATACGGGTTTTAGAGTCACATAAATTATATAAAATAGAGGTAATATTCCTTACCTCAGAGCACTGGTGCACTAATTAATAAATGAATAGATGACTAAATGACTAAATGAGCAAATTATAAATAAAAGACAATACAGGGAGTCAAGATGGCCCACACGGGTGTACATCCCACATTGACCACTGATAGGCTAAGAAACTTCGGGCAAGTCACTCAGTCTACTTGAGCCTCAATTTTGGCAAATCCTGGTTAACCACCCCCGCCCCCGCTACCTGCCGTTTTCCTCAGGAAGCCCTCCTTCACAAAGACGCGGTTGGGGCAAAGTGGAAATGTTCGACTCCCCACCTGGTCGATACAGGGTGAGAAAAGGAAGCTGTTTCTAAGGTAGAAATTGGATAATAAAACATCAGAGGGAAGGAAAAAAACCAAACTGCCTGCTCAAGGCCTTAAAAATCAAAACATCAGGGCGGATAGAAGCATCAGTTCCAAAAACCCTGCTTTCGTTTATGAATCAAACTGCCCCTCGGTGGCAAAATTTTCTCCCTTTGCTTAAAAAGATACGTTCTTTTCAACTGTGCTCTGCAACCGCTTTAAAAATGGAAATGTGGTGCACGTAGTTTTGGAACAAAACTTCAACCCTCTGTGCCCCAAAGAAATGCACCGATTCAACGAGTCCCGTTGCCGGGAGCAGAGGAGCCGGGCTGGGGAACACAGCAGCCATTATGCACCCATCAATAGCTCGCGGGCAGGCCTGGAGAAAACAGAATCTGCTCTAATGAGACAGAGAATCTGGCCAGGCCAAAAGGTCATCCCCGGGCCCTCCCAAAGACAGAGCCCAGGCCGTCCAGCTTCACCTGGGCAGAGACACACACCTCAGACGTTCAGTCTGAACATGGTGGACACACAAGAGTTGTGTCCCAGGAACCACAATTCTGTGTATTTTTGCACCGTAACAGAAAAGTCTTTTCATTAAGTGTGGTAAAGGGAACTTCCTCAATGATTTTTCATGCTAGCGGACATTAAAAAAAAAGAAAAGAAAAAAATCAAATGCCTTTTTTGATCCCCAGTTTCTTAAGCTTATTCCTGGCCATCTTTTATAAAGTTACATTTGGCTTGAGCGTAATTCTAAAAATCTCCATTGAACCGTCCTCCAGAAATCACAGGTCTTCTTAGAAAGTACTTCTAGCGAAGCTGACTTAGTTTTTTGCATTCACTAAAGGCTCTTATCTTAAAGGCCACATTGAAGTCTGAGTTGATTTAAAAGCTGCACAGTTTGAAAACCTTATGATCTAATACAGGTTGTATGCCACTTAGGTTTTTCTCCTTATCCCAGTTAAAACTGATGAAGAATTTAATTTCAGTGTTACCAAAATATGAGAAGTAGAAAATCAGTGGCCACAGGAAAACAAAAGACAATAAAGAGAAGAAAGCCGTAACCTCCTGCTCCTACCTCCTGAAATGTTCTGCTTTGGCTCCCACTGTCATCTAGGTACGTTGAGAGTTTCCGAAGCGATGCTGCGACGTGAACTCGCGACTCCGTCTGGCTGCTGTGGCTCATGAGAGACAGAACAAGTCCAACTCCCAATATACAGCCCGTGCTTGAAAAACAAAACAAAACACTGATGATTCACAGACTTATACCCCCGACACAAAAAATACAATATATGTTAATTTAAAAAAAATCGCCAGAAATCCACATTACCACTCTTCACTCATCACAGGAATTTATACTGCTCTTGGACCTGAGATGAGAAGGCTAGACGTGTGTCCCATGAACCATCACAGGCACACCCACCGCCCTCGAACTTGAAAGGAAAACTTTCTATCAAAACAGGTGTCTCTGGCCCATGTCAGTGCCGCGGACCCACTGGGGAAGAAAAGACGAAAATATGAAATAGATTTGACTTAAATTCTATGAGGAGGGAGGAGGACGAATAAAAAGTGAAGTCACAGCAGCTCTCTCCCAGCACTGGGAGAAGTTCTGGGGTCCTCCCCCCGCTCCCCCGTGTCGGCGTGTGGACAGCGCTACGGTGAACTGCATGACAGAAAAAACCTATTTCGGAATATGAGCTGAGGACATCTGACTAATGACAGGGGGGATACGTCGCAAGCCATGACGATGAGGTACTGCTAAGTACTTCATGTCTCCTAGCCAACTTCCACAAGTGGAATTTCTTAAAGAAACTGTGTATTTGTCTGTGCACAATGACATTAATCCTCTTCTCCCCTCTGATCCCTCAGAGTACCACTGGCCCAGATGAGAAAATGGACAGATGACAGGCTTGTCAAAAGTTACCCCATGTGACAATTCCTTCGGAATCTTGGGCTTTGTGCCCCAGTTCTGGGGAAAGAATACATATCCATTTAAGGAAAAAAAAATTTGGTCTCCCAGAAAACTTCTAGTTTTCTGCAAGATAATACAGCCATGGGCTGATTTTCTACTTTAAAGAAAAAAAAAGTCTTTGTCAGCATTGTGGTGTTCTGAATTGAGGAAATCCTGAGTTGTTTTTCAGAAATCATCGCGACTCGGGTCTGGCTTCTGTGGCCCGCTATGTGGCACCGCAGACACGATTCCAGGGCAGTTCTCCAACCGCAGTGTTTTGGTGCCTGTAGGCTGTCGTTTTGCACCTCTCTAGTATGTGGCTGGCGGCGAGAACCTTCACACCGCTCCCTGAGTGTGCTAGTTCCTTCCCTCAAACGCCTCTGGCAAACCCAGCTTCCACGGCGGGTAAGAGACACCCAAAAGGACAGAGAGGCTACCAGATTTGTTCAAGGTCATTTGGAGAGTTTCCAGCAGAGCACGGCCTGGAGATGCAGGCTTCCGATCCCCAGCGTCCTGCTCCATCTGCCAAGCCCTGGAGCCTTCTCAGGGCCCCGTTGGGCATAACACGGTATCTCGAGCACGTTCTTCTAGGTTCTACAGCATAACTATCTGGCACTAGGAAATCCTTTGTAGAGAAGTTGCTGCAGTAATAATCCATCATTAGCCAGGCAGAACTGCTGTTCCAGCTTACAGGAACGTCACAACAAGCTCGACTAGCATCACAGGGTTCCAACCAGTTAAATCAGCACCTACCATCTGAACACTGCGAGACCAATCACGTTTCTCAAAGCAGAAAGGCACTCCTCATTAGTATGGATTTAAAGTCTTTGTTTCCATTTAGAACCTACAGGTAAGTTTTTTTTTTGTTTTATTTTCTGAGGGTTTTTTTTCAGTGTTTCTGTTTTTTTGTTTGGTTTTTTTTTTGGCTCTTTCTATACCGATGCATATAAAAATTTGACAGAATTAGAACCAAAGATAGAGTTAGACAAAATGTAATTAATACTTTGAAAAATTTGACTTCTGCTCCCTCTTGACTATTTAACTGCTACTTTTGATTAAGATTTCAAATGTTACTTCCTCAGGGACACCTTTCCTGGCCCAGCAGGGAACCTCTTTGCGACTCTCCCAAAATACCCCACACTAATTTAATTCAGACAAATTTAATTACAAATTCTTTAAAAAAAAAAGATTTATTTATTTGAGAGAGAGAGAGGGAGGGAGGGAGGGAGTATGAGCGAGGTGGGGAGGAGCAATGGGAGAAGCAGGCTCCCCGCTGAACAGGGAGCCAGACATGAGGCTCCATCCTAGGACCCTGGGACCATGACCTGAGCCAAAGGCAGATGCTTAACTGACTGAGGCACCCAGGGGCCCCTTATTTATAAATTCTGATGAGGATTATTTGAAGGACTGTTTGATTTCTGCCCATGTCCTTCACCAGTCTGCAAGCTCCACGTGGCTGGGTACATTTTCTGATTTTCCCTCACCACATAAACTGCTTTGATAGGGACAGAGTTCTATCAATACTGAATGCTAAAGAACTGACCCAATGCAGGGTTTCAGGAGAGTCTCAAGTGGAGAGAAGATTGATAAGAAAACCAATAACAAAAACAAGACTGGATTCTTTGGTTCAGGTGGAGGCAAAATTTACCAGTGCTAAAATACACTGAATATATTATCCAAGATTCAATCAAGAAAACTCAATTTCCATTTCTTGCCAGACTAATTTAAGAAAGAGGAGTGTCAGATTTCATGTGGGAAAAGGATCCCTCTCAAAGCTCACTTAAGTATCAGGGTTCATCTTTCTCAATAAGTAGTAGGCATCCTACGTCTAGCTTTTTAGGGGCTATTCTGGCCATGCAAAAATCTTTATCTCCTGGGCTAAAATTCCTCTTTTATTATCCCAAAGCATACAGGCACAAAGGCTTAGAAAAAGACATTCTGGTTTCTAGTTCACATTTACCTAATATTATCACAGCATAATTCTTCACAGGCCAGGTTACCATTCACTAATGATTCTATTCATTGCTACAATGGTCAGTGACTACTGTCATACAGGAATATATAATCTAACTATGGACATACGTGTGCCAGTATAAGTACATGAAGGTGTATGTGTCTACTGACCTCCTAAAGTCCTACTCTGTTTCATTTTTCCAGCATGCTCTATGAAGGTAGTCCTGAAGCTTTATTCCTGACATTTTCTTCTGATTTCCAAGTAGTCTGTATTTTAATGTTTGTTTTTTGGTTTTGTTTTGTTTTGTCCTAATTAAAGATTCTCCTAGGTGCTTAGGTCAGCAGTGCTATGTGTTTACCTCATCTTAGCTCCCCTTTACAATGTTTGCCAGCTCTAAACCAAGAATAGCTTGGGCAGAGGTAGCTTCTACATCTTTCTCTCCACTGAAAACAAAAAGGAGTTTCATGGTGGTGTCTCAGAGAGATGAAATAAAACAAAATTATAATATTAGGTATAAATTTCAGGTTTTGGAATTGCTAACATGAATCTCGAAGAATACTAACATGACAGAGAACGTGAGTTTTAAAATTATATACCCTATCGTGTCTTTACTTATTTGAATCTCTTGTCCTAGTATATTAAAATATCACTGGCAAAAAGAAAATCTGAGACTTTTAAAAGCTGTGCAATTCAGCTCTGTGTGTTGCTATATCAACTGAGATATGATAAATTGTTTCTAAAATTAACCAGATATGAATCTTCCATTCCTGATTTTATTGCGGACAACCCTGCAGATAAGTTTGAGGCTGTCTAATAATTAGTTCTAATAACTGTTAACATTTGTACAGCGCTCTGCCCTTTACAAAGTGCTATACAGATGTTATTGTATTTGTAAAAGCTCAATAGTAATTAACCAACGCTCAGGATGCAGGACTGGTTACAGCCGTGAGGACTGCGATGGCACACAAGAACCGCTAGATGGCAGCAGAATGTAAGTGATAAGGCCACCACCACCACCAGCCCAGGTGCCGGGTCCTCTCAGCAGGGACGTGTCCATTAAATCAAGGAAGCGTGGTGAATTTGCTCTGGGTGAATTCTATCTCTTGAGGCAGCAAGTTCCCAGGTCTATTAACCACCTCCCGGTAATGCTTCCACTATTTCACTTGAGGGTAGACTGCCCTAGACTCCTGAATCTCATTAGTCAGGGGAATACTTTATGCCTGGGGGGCAGGGGGAGGTGGTGGTGGTGGTGTGTGTGTCTTTTTAATAGTAAGACACACCCATGTGTCAAAAAAAAAAAGTAGTAAACAGCATATTGTCAGGTGTCAAACTGCCTTCTTTCTATTGAAAAGTGCTCTCCCCACAGAAGCATAGCTTTGAAGGCAGAAGACCCAGGCTTCTCCACTAGCTGCTACTTGTGTGACCTTGAACCAGTCTCCTGTGTGAGACTCATTTTCTTAATCCGTAAACCAAAGCGATGAGTGTTCCTGTTTTAGTATCAATATTTAGATTGTCACTGGAGCTGAATGACAGGAGAAACGGATGTGAAAATGCCTACCATAGTATGCGGCTGCATGTGTTAGCTGAACTGAAACCAGAGACAGAGCAAACCAAGTACTACGAGCCACAAAGCATTAGGGATGACAAAATACTAAACTTCATGAACTGCAGAAAGAACGGGAGTTTGAAGAAGATGGAGAGTTTCTTGAAGGATCTGGGCTTTTAACTGAGTTCTGAGAGACAGGCAAGACTCTACTAAATGGACAAGGAATTACTGATGATCCTATTCTACTTAATTCAGCAGGATTAGTCCTGATCTGGGCCCACCCTTTCCTCTCCCAAACACAGCTGATCATTAAGGAGGTAAGAATCAAGAATAATGAAGAAATAAGAATTTCCTCAATACAAAAAGCCAACAGTAAAGTTAAATGTGCTTAGACATATGTGGTTTTTATATGCATAAATACCTACACTGTGGGATTGAGTTCTCTGATTCTCTTTTCCTTCAAACAAACTAGTGGAGATAATACATGTAAGTCACTCCTGATTGTTCCAACTGACTGAAAGCCTGCAGTAAGTTGATTGACAAATGTGTTCCCAGCTTTGTAATACCCTGAGCTATGGCTCTGATGAATATCACCTTTGGGGGAAGGCAGGACAGGGGGAGAGAAATTTATCTTCCTCCTTGACTGTAAAAGGCAACACTACCAACACGTGGACTGGGCTCCAGGATAGCAACTCTTCATCAGACCTGGTAACAGCTAAACGGCCCTATCCCTCCCATTAATCATTTTCTATGTTGAAGAAACTTCAATCATGCCACTGAACTCTCTTTTCTCATATTCAAAACCACACTCTTAACATATCTCACATCATCTCTAAAGTGTTTCATGATCAACTGGGTGGATGTCAATGATTCTTATCTAATCTCAGCTTGCATCAGAAAGAAGATCCTCTAACTACCACCTACCAAGTGAAGATTTGACTTTATCTACTCATAATGAAATATCTGAGATATGCAATTACTTCTACTATTTACTCCTTTCTCAGTCTGACCGTAACAGGCTAGATGACACGAATGTAACTTTAGATCATAAGCTCCTAAAGGCCACGAACGTGAACAGTCACATTTGAGCAGCGCCCGAAAGAGCAAAAACTAAATGAGTTGAGAAACTGGGGGGGGTTGGTGCTTACAATCTGCTGAGTTTTTTTAGTAACAACAAGCACCAGAGGATCTAAACTGGAAATTCCAGAACATGTGAAAGTCCCCGGAGATACAATGTAAGGGCTTCACTGTTTTGGTACTTCAGGCAGTCTGGTAACACTGGAGAGTCCCACACAAGTCACAGACCAATTAAAACATCTAGAAAACCAAATGAGATTTAACGGGTTTTTTTGAAGTCTTTTCTTTTTTTTTTTTTCAAGATTTTATTTTTTAGTAACATCTCCACCGAACATGGGACTCAACCCTTGGATTAAGAGTCCCGTGCTCTACCGACTGAGCAAGCCAGGTGCAAGGGATTCTTTTCTAATTATTCCTTTTTGTTCTGGTTACCTTTCACGAATGGAATAATAAATTTGAAGATATTTAGTTTGACAGGCAAAATCTTTACTAAGCGTAAAGTCTATGGTAGGGCGGGGGAAATCAATTAGGATTGAGGAGTTTGGGAACCGCGGACATAACCTATATTGTTTGTTTTGATTCTTCAGTCACTGAATTTCGCAAGGGAAATCTAAATCATGGGTCAAAGGTTCTCTTCGTCCAATCCAATTCAAAGAATAGTTTCAACTACTTAAAAAGGTTACATCACGCATATAAGTCTCCAGATACATGTCTCATATGATATATAAGTACAAGACAGAGCTAAGGTATTAATAACTTAATGACAGCCATGAAATGACATTTGTTACTTTGTATTGACGCAAACTGTCCATTTCTGAAACATGTTTTCAGAACAAGTACCTGTAACTACAGCCTCTGATTCATACCGAAAACTCTTTGCAAAGGAATTCAAGATCTAGTCTTATGAATATTTCACGAATGAACACAAAGTTTATGGCAGAAAAAGAGTCAATCCCCAAGTATCAGAGAGGAAATGGAACCAACATACTTATACTCAAGACTAGGATCGAAGCAGCAATTTTCCAGGGCATCCAGACACTTCATCAGAAGAAGGTTCATCTGCTGGCCAGATATATCACTGGGCAAGGACCAAGAGGGAAAAGTCAATTACTTAAAATCATTCTAATATCCAAAGTATGATATAATATTTCTTCTTAATATTTTACTCAACACTCATTTCATTAAAAAAAATAACAGTAACAATAATATTGATGATTCACGTATACTTATTTTGCAGGGAAGAAAAACCAGAGTCAGAGACTTTAATAATTGAGCTCCTGAACAGTACAATCACTTGCAAACCAATAAACTCAAAACCGGCTACTTTTGTATTTCCTCAGCCAATTCAGATTTTAAACCACTGAAAAAACAAAAACCAAAATCAGAATTCCAGAAACATTGCTAAGAATGCTAATGGTATTTTCTTCAGAATATTTAACAACCCGTGAAGCTGGAATTAACAATAATCATTCCCAAATCTCTTTCTTATAAAGACTGTTACTTCTGATTTCATGTCTCAATTGTGAAGGTTGTTCTTGTCCTTTCTCTTACATTTGTTTTTTGCAGAAAGGGCGGGGGAGGGAGAAAACCCAGCCATATATTTTTTCTGCCTTTACAGAGTAATTGATGTGGTTTTGCAATGGTCTTGGTGAGACTTCGATAGTAAAAGAAAACGTAAAAGGTGGTTCTATGGCTGTTTTTCGAGGCAGAGCTGTGGGCTTTGTCACCAACTCTGGACTGTAAAGGGGGCTCCAGACACATCAACTGTCACGTGCTCCTTCAGACCAGGCTAGTGGAACACAGTCCCAGGATGCCAGCCAGCCACAGGACTCTTTAAATAATGTCTTCCCAAACCAATAACACGTCGGTTTTGTCTGAGGTGAAGGATTACACTCTGCAGCAAGCATGTATGCACGCACACACCCACAACCACACCTGCTCTCTCTCTCTCTCTCTCTCACACACACACACACACACACACACACACACACATTTTCATAGCCTTGACTAAGTCCAATTAAAGTTGTTCTCTGGAGTAAAATATACTTAACTACCCTAAACAAATGCCGAAGAGATCCTACTAGGATCTGCTGGGAGTTATGACAGAAGCAAGCTTGGGAATAATATGCTTTTCTGAATAAATTCTAGACCAGAATTGAAATTCAGACAACTTTTTCATAAGCCATGGCAAAAAAATGGATTGTCGTGATTCTCTTCTACAAGGTGATTTTTCATTCTTGAGCCCAACATACTGTCCTAATCCTGCACCCCTGCGGGGGTCATGCTGGGCCACTTACTGGATGCCGCTGACTATTCAGTCAACAGCCCTCAAAACGATGACCTTAGTTTTAGAAAAATGGAAACTTCCTCCAAAAATGTCATTATCTAGTAAAATACTCATCAGCACCAAAGGCAAATATATCAGATTCCTGTGCTCGGAGAAATTAGGAAGGCGGGAACCAGGAGTAAGTGCTCTGTTGGTTACAGTGCTCACACACCAGCCAAAACAGGAAGGATGCTGTCCCAACAGATCATTAGAGCAAAGCGAAAACTTGCACTGATTCTGAGGGCATCTGAACTTGGAAAGAGCTTCCTGGTGTCTTTCCCCAGGCTCTCCTGCAGGTGCACAGTCAAGTAAGAGAGACGGGTGGAAGGTAATCTAGGAACTGGCCTGAACCCCTCAGGTTTCTCCAGGTAGCATGATGCAATTAACCACAAGCACAAACTTGTCAAGCCCTAAAACCAGCAGCATCTCCTCCTAAACTAATGATGAGGGGAGCCAGAGCCAAGATAAGATGAAATGATTTGTCATGGCTCATTTTTACTTGTAGAACGTGTTGCTTGAAAGATACTGAAGAAAGAGCATGAACACAGATGGTAAAGAAACTGCCATTTGTAGCAATAGTAGCAAAGGGGGGGGGAACCACTTTCAAGTTTTAGGTCTTTAAAAAACATGTTGCATTCTGTCACGCACACGAGATATGGAAGAGTCAATTCACATGCAAAGGGCAGCCTTGTGCTAACGTCCAGAACAAGGCCTATAAATATGAATGCTGGTCAACAGAACAAAATGAACATTCTAGAAACGTTTTCATTTATGATCACAGAGATGAAGCCAATCTTCCCAGTCATCTGACAGATGTTTCCAAGAGCTGAAAATGATCATCTGAAAGATAGTATTTCCCTAGACCAATAGCAGTTCTCATAAAGGTTTCACATAATGGTGTTTGCACAAAGCTATGGAAATTACAAATGCAGACTTAACCACTGGTTTCGAACTGAAATCTAAATATAGCATAATGTCAACCAGTGTACCCACATCGACACCGTCTCTTGGCTTTGGACAGACCGTTAATTTCTGCCAACCAGGGAAGTTTAAGGCCATCGAACGTCACAGCAGGAGGTCTCTCCCCACTATCCTATTTCCAGTGTGGGAGAAAATGGGGCTGAATTCCAAGTCAGTGCACATCTAAATATTCATGATATTCAAATATTCATGTTGTACCACACTGCAATCAACCTAGATATATAAAATTCTAAGACTTGTTTCAAAATAAAGAGTACGTAAAACGGACAACACAACCAAAGTAGATTCACGCACAAGAAAACTTTCCCCTCTTGTGGAATTTTCCACCTGGGTCTCTGATACTTGGTTAGCTCCACTCACGGGTGAAGCTAGCAGTCCAAAACTGAGCAAGCGGAATAAAGCACACAGTATAATATGCACAGATTAAGACTCTTTAAGGATTATAAAAATGTAGCCAGGGCACGGGATAAAAGCAATCTTTAAAACCGGGTACATGCAGTTCTCCGGTGGTCCGGGTGATTGCCAGCGCCCCAAGGCAGCAGCGACGCTGTAATCTCTTCCTCCCATTTTACAGTGACATCAATAAAGAATCAATAATCATTTTCACCCTTGGAAAGCAGGGAAGAAATGCAGCTTTTTGTTTTTAGCCCACTTTTCCTCATATCTGTTACATGGCCCCACACAGGGCTTTAGGCTAAGGGTGGAATGATGTTCAAGTCACCATCACTCACCCTCACAAGAACAACCCCAAAAAGACAGTCATGTCTTTGTGATGGCATCTGGGGAATACAGATGCACTCACAAAGGAGAAGAAAGCCTCGATGTGCCCATTTCAGAAAGTTCAGCCCACCACCATTATCACTCAGACAGAACATTCGCGAACATGCGTGCCCGCGATGCTGGCTACCTCATCACAAAGATGAAAAGGAGGAATGTTTTCATCAACTGTACCTGAGTTTCTCCTCACACAAGCGAGAGAGAAACATCCCCAAAGCAAGGCCCATGTGGATTTGCACGGCTTGAGACTCATCAGCTCTCGGTTTCCCAGGTAACCTGGCAGTCAGCATGTTTAGGATTTCCTCAACCTTCTCTTTGCAAGAAATAATGAAAACTGGCACGAGGAGAGACAAAGCCGTGGCGGCAGCGGAGCGGGCGATCGCGCTAGCTGTGTTTTCACCAGAATAGGATTTCTAGGACATGCCAAAGGAAAAAAACAGGGGTTGGCCTTTGTTTAAAACACGAAGGAAGCATATGTGTCATAGAGGCATGACACGACAAGACCCACGGCTCCTACAGCCACCCCCCCCCCCACTAATCAAAAATATCATTTAAAATAATCTATTTGTGTTTGTCTAGGTAGGTCCCCCTTCCACACTTCCTTACTGAAACAATTTGCTACTAAGCAGTTGATTAATAATATCCTTTTAATTTGGGGGACAAAAAGTAAGTGTCTTCTTGTGAATTCCCTCACTATAAAGTCTAAAAAAAAAAGCCAGTGTTTTGAAAGCCCACGTGTATTTACTGAAAAACAAAACAAAAGAAAACAAAAAACCAAAGTGAAGTTACCCAAGCTTGGAGAAACCACCAAGCCACATTATAAAGGTCCAGAAATCCAGCTTTCCAGGACAGAAAGAAAGGGTGTGTGCGGAGGGTGGGGGTGCGGGGTTGTTAAGCTGAGTACGAAGGAAGAAGTGTAAGTTTAGCGCACGGATCTATTGGCAGATCTCCCAAAATTTTTGGTGGGAACATTTCCCAGTAGATGGATTATTTCCTACAGGGGGTTAATTCCTTTTAATTAAAAAGGAAGTAGAAATCCTAAAAGCCTCTGGTTACAAAGCAATAACCAGCTATTCAAAACGAAATGGAAAGCTCTATATGCTCCTTCCTATATGTAATTATGGGAAAAGAAATGAGTAACAGCCCTAATAAAATGGCAGGGCAGCTGAGTATGAACAGCTTCTATAAGAATCCCATGTTAGGGAGCTCCAACAGACATTATATACATTTATAAATATGTCTCAAGTGGGGAAGAAAGCCTGTTTATCATTCCGCACTATTAGCCACTTCAAATTTTCAGACACACCATTAAAGCTGTTCTGTCCCTTGCAATCAAAGCACATTAAAAAGGGTGTTTAATTCTGTACCCATTTGCTCTCTGAGGTTTAGTACTTTGTGGACAAAAATGAAATGTGCTAAGGTATTCTTTAAGTTAACATAGCATTACTGTAATGACAATACTATTAAAAGTGACCTAGCTGGGAATGTAAACTGGTGCAGCCGCTTTGGAAAACAGTGTGGAGATTCCTTAAAAAATTAAAGATAGAGCTACCCTATGACCC
>PITA01003413.1:37288-140129 GCA_004023965.1 Spilogale gracilis
GTAGTGAAAAGAAGGGCCATATGCACCCCAATGTTCATCGCAGCAATGGCCACAATCGCCAAACTGTGGAAAGAGCCAAGGTGCCCATCAACAGATGAATGGATAAAGAAGATGTGGTACATATATACAATGGAGTACTATGCCTCCGTCAGAAAGGATGAATACCCAACTTTTGTAGCAACATGGACTGGACTGGAAGTGAGGGGTTCCTAGCCCATATTAGCAAGACCAGACTTGGGGGTTTCCAGGCCTCATCCCGGTACCCCAAATCCCCTCCGATCTCTGGAAAAACAGATCCTGAACCTCCCCACATGGTCTTGTTCCAGGCCTAGAACTGGAATTGGGCACAGGCCACATTCCAGCCTTGAGATCTTGCACAATGTGCATAACAGTACCCCCAGGCCCTGTGCTGTGACCTACACCAAAGGAAGAGCTTATATCAAAGGAGTTAGGTTTATTCCTATTAGGGATGAAAGGCAATTTCCTCCCTGAAATCTTGGCTCTCCAGGCTTCCCTTGCTCCACCCTAAACAAACGTGCAGGATATGAATGTGCTGAGGCATCATTACTCCCTACTTCGTCATCTTAGTTCCCTCATTTTAAAAAATATTTTGCCTTGATCATTTCTCAACACCTCCTCAGCTCAGGAGCCTCCAAAGTCCCTACCAGATCAGCTCTCCTTCTGCAGCAGCTCCCCACCAGGAGGATAAAGTTTTCCCCAGCCAGGAGGATGAAAGTCTCCACAGCAGCCTTCTCCCTCTTCCTCATCCTCCTCATCACCTGCGCCCTGGGGAGCAAGGCTGAACTCTCCTCACGTGAGTGCAACCCCTTGTCTTCCTTCCTACCTGGCCCCCGTGGGGAAAGAAGCAGAAATAAGGTTGCTGGGGATATAAAGAGAAGCTCTAGAAGGAGGTCTGAGGTCTTCTAAAGCTGGTTTTATCCTCACCCTTCCAGACCAGTCCCCTTTCCCTTCAAGACCACGGAGTGAGACCTGCCTCTCCACTCCCTCAGTTCATCTCTCTCTGCCATTAAGTAAAAGTAACCTACCCCATTTGGGGGACTTTATCCCCAGGGAGATAGAGGAGCAGTTTGGGGGTACCCTTAAAACCACTTGTCTAGGGGCACCTGGGTGGTTCAGTGGGTTAAAGCCTCTGCCTTCGGCTCAGATCATGATCTCAGGGTCCTGGGATCAAGGCCAGCATCGGGCTCTCTGCTCAGTGGGGAGCCTGCTTTCCCCTCTCTCTCTGCCTGCCTCTCTGCCTGCCTGTGATCTATCGCTCTGTCAAATAAATAAATAAATAAATCTTAAAAAAAAAAAAAACAACCACTTGTCTGCTTGCCTCCTGAGATTGGGGCCACCTGCTTCCAGAATCTGCCCCACCCCGCAAGAGCAGCCTTGCTTATGTGCAGACAGCGGGGAACATAACCATGGGGGTCCCACCTCAGCCACTCTTTCCCAGCTTATGATTTGGGGTGAGCTGCCTTCACACACAACAGAAACTATGCCTCACCCTTCAGTTTACCTCATCTGCTTTTCAGAAACTGGGGGGGAAACAGGTTATTGAAATAAAGTTGGTCTGTTAATGGGAGTCTGGGCAGTTTGAGAAGGCGTTTAGAGCTGAGGGGTAGGGTGGCAGTGGTCTCAGGGACCTGGGGAGCCCTTATCCCATTCTTCGGGGAGGGAAGATGCTAACTGGGTAAAAAATCAGGCCTTCCCCTCCCACCCACACATGTAGCCGTCCCTGACCTCAGAGGCCACTGCTCAGGCACTTGGTTCTGTCCAGGTTGGTCCCATGATGTTCACACCACCATCACTCCACTCCATGACCATGGTGTCTCCTTTTCCCCAGGACCCTTGGTCCGAAATGCCCTTCCTGCTGCCTCCATAAGTCAAGCTTGACTGAATGCGTGATTCCCACTGACCCCTCCCACACCTCCTATAAGAGCCATGAAATTTCAGAATCAGAAAATAACTGGAAAGTTCACCTAATCCAGTGATGTTTAACAGCTTTTAGATAGTGGACTCTTTCTTCAAGCAAAATCTTACACAGAAATTTGGTATGTAAAACAGCACTAAGGGCCAAAAGGGATATTATCCCCAAAACTCTACTCCTAAATGCATCAGTAGCTCTGAAACAGACCCCAAAGCCCCCAGACCTTCAGGAAGCTCTGTGTAAAAACCACCAATCCAGTCCAACAGCTTCATTGACAGCTGAGGAAGCTAACAGGGGAATAAAGTTGTCATGTGCACAAGGCCAGCAAAGACCAGGGAGGGTTGGGATCCGGGTGTCCTGACTCCCTGTCCTTGGACTTTGGTGTCTTTGATGGACATGGGGTTTGATGGGGACCCAGGCAGAAGGGGCATGTGTCCCTGTCCCCCATGGGGATTTCTTCCAAATATTCCTTCTGTGTGGAGCATCTGTGTGAGCCTGCCCCACAGGGGTGGTGTGTGGTCACTGAGAAGATCTGGGTCTTGCTCATCTTCAATCCGGAGCTGAAAGTCATCAGTCTTTCTAGGAGCAGTTGAAGAGCAGGAAGGAAAGGGATTGCTGAGGCAGGAGGGAAAGAGGAGAGAGTCCGCAAAATCCTATGTCTGAATTCAGCGGGGCTGCCTCCTCCTTCCTTCCCTCTTCCACCCTCTGTCATACAGAAGCAGCCGGCAGGTGTGGCCTCTAACAGAGAGCCCAGGCTCAGTTTCCCTCCCTGCTTTCCCCTCAGGAAGTCCTTACCACCCGGCCGAGTGCTGCATCAGCTACATCGCCCAGGCAATCCCACGTCCCCGGATCACAGGATATTATGAGACCAGCAGCCAGTGCTCCAGGCCTGGAGTTATGTAAGTAGCACCCACACACCCCACTGGAGGACAGGGAGTCTGCAAGGCCAGGGAGTAGGGAGGCCCCGAAACAGAGACTCCCAGATCACCTCTCAGGTATAGCAACAGGCATCAGAGGAGCAAGCTGCTGAGCCTGCAGGAAGCCAGGAGGAAGCGACCCCGTGGATGGGGAGGCAGCAGGGAAGGGGAGAGGAAGGGAACTCCCAGGGGCAGGGGGTGCATGGAGACTAGGTGGGTCTGTGGGCCCCGAGGGGCTGGAGAGCATGTCTCAGAGAGGAGACTGGCCTTGAGCTGCCTCTAGCAAAGAAAGGAGAAACAACCTAGGTGGGTGAATTTGGTCTGGAGGGCTGACAGGCTCTCACTTCCCAGCTGCTGGATGCCTCCGTTGGTAACCCTTCTCCCTTTTGCTTCACAGCTTCATTACCAAAAAAGGCCATTCCATATGTGCCAACCCCAGTGATGATTGGGTCCAGGACTACATCAAGGACCTGGGGGAGAAATGAGTGACCCAGAAGTAGTGGAGAAGGGCACAGCTGGCCATCTTCAAGAGACGAGGCCATGGTCCCCCTCTCAGCCCCAACTCCCAGTCCCAGCCACCTCGCCTTGGATTAAACATCCTCCCTGCCCTCGCTCATTCTACCAAATCTACTTATTAGTGCCATTGGGGTGGCACCCTCCATCAGGCTTCACTCTGCAGAAGTGTGGTCAGCCCTACGTGCAAAAAACAGGTCAGGCCTATGATGGGGGTGGCAGGAAGCTGAGGCCACCTTTACACAATTATCATCAGGACAGGAACAATACCATTGTCTTAGCGCTTTCTACCTTGCAAGCTGTCTGCTAAGTAGCCTATGTGTATTATCTTATATAAGCTACACAGGAGTAAAGCTAAGAGCTATCACCTGATTGTGCAGGTAAATCTTCATAAAGTCTTCTTCGTCACAGCCAGTCTTCAAATTCCTTTGTTTTGTGCTGCTTCCAAGGCCCTCGTCCCCAGCTATCTGGGATAAGAATGATTTGTGGACATATGTTAATCCAATCCTTCTCCCTCCACTTACGTACATCAGGTTGTACTATATTGTTAGAGCCATTTTTGTGTTCACAAGGCCTACAGAAAACCTGGCTTATAGCAGGTGCTCGGGAGATGCATGGATGCATGGATGGATGCATGGATGGATGGACGGATGCATGGGATAGGGTAGGAAACAGAGGAGGCTGTACTCCATGAATAACACCCAGCTGTCCCCAAAGGCTCAGGGTTCAGGGGGAGCTCTGAGTACTCAGAGTAAGAGCATGCCCAGTGTAGGCACTGTGGCCATCCCTCCCTGGCCACCAGCCTTCCAAGACCTGGGCCAAGGGGAGGCTTGGATGCTAAAGGTAATCCAGGCTTCTCCAGACCTCCTTGCCTCCATAAACAGCAGCCAAGGGGGTACCGCACAGATATACCCTCCCTACCCTCATAAAAAGCCACAGCTCCACCAGCAATAACTGAACTTAGGCCCAGCAGGACTAAATGCATTATACAGCTTTTCCCTACTTATGAGCAGTCATGCCAAACGGCAAGCACCATAAGGGTCTCAATCTGGCCCCGCCGCCCTCTACTCTCATTTACTGAAACACTACTCCCTTGGCCTCTAAAACTCACAGTCCACCACAGCAAAACCCCCTGTATCTTCCATCTCTTCTCTGAACTCTGCCTTCAACCCGAGGAATGGGGTCCTGAAGCAGTGTGAAGAGAGAAGATACTGAGGGACAGGCCAGCCCTGCTCAAGGCCAAGGTTTCAGAAGCTGGGACTCTGGGACACAGAAGCAGGTAGTCAGGTGCGTGGGGCTGGAGTGCCCTCTGCTGGCCATGATTGGCCTCACCGGCAGGTTGGGAAAACCCATATTGCAGGTAAGCAGAGACCAAAGGTCCCAAGACCAAAGTTCAAAGAGATTAAAAAAAAAAAAAAATTAACAAACAAGCCAAACACCTCAGCAATAAACGAGGACCCAAGGATCAACACATTGTTTTTCTCCATGTACTAGTAACATAATCTATAACAGGAAAAAGTGTGAACTCAGTCATATGTCCTTAGACTGGGGATGGGGGACATCATTTTCAGAGACCTAAACCCTACCCCTTACCCCAGTCTGTGCACTCTCTAATCTTGCTATGTTCACCTTCCCAATGATGGATCACCTGGGGGAACAGGGGTGGTTCCACTCTGCCTCCCCTTCCCCCAAAATAAAGATGGGTGGCAGGTAAGGTGGGGAAATCACACGGATCTGGTTTTCAGAACTGCTTGCCTCCTACCTGTGTGACCTGGGAGAAATTTTTTAACCTCTCTAAGCCTTGGTGGCCTCATTTTAAAGTAGAGTAATAATGTCTGCTTTACTTCTATGAGGAGTAAATAAAAGAGGGCATACAAGATGGTCGACACCCAGCACACACATGAACCACACATTCCCTTTCTTCACTCCTCTCCTTCTCCTAACTTAAATCATTAATTCAACTGTGCCAGGCCCCGCCCTGCCTTTCAGCAAACACCGAAAGAGGCACCTCCTCCCTCCCCCACCGGCTCTGAAGTAGTCAGAGTCCAGAGATCCGTGAAGTCAGAGTGGACGACCAGCCTTTCCCCCGAAGCTGGAGGACCCCCCTGAGAGGATGAAGGTCTCCGGGACTGCCCTCTTTCTCTTCATCTTCATCATCACCATTTCCACTCTGCACGGCCAGTCAAGTGAGTCCACCTGTCTCTGTAGGGCAGGAATGAGAAAGGGGGACAGGGCAACAGGCAGTGAGGTGACCGCCAAGAGCCCTGTCAGGTCTCTGTCATCAGCTGCAGGGCCTCTCCCCTCCTGCCGGCACACCTGCTGTCCACAAACTCTCTCATTCACAAGTAGGGCTGGGCTGGGGTCATCGGGCAGTTTCAAGATGGGTCAAGGTCACATCAGGGGTCCTGAGGGTGGGGAACAGGAATTATCCTTTAGGGGGAACCAAGGAAGTAACCTAAGAGATAATAAACATGAGCAATGAAAGGAGAGAAAGACAGGTGGACGAGAAAAGCGGCAGAGGCTCTGGGAGAGCAGGACGGGAGGCACTGGGGCAGTGGCTAAGCCCAGGAGTGGGGACTCTGAAACTAGACTCCCCTTCCTTGTGGTGTCTGGCACAGATTTCTGGGACTATTATGGCAACCAAAAGAAGCCCCAATGGGATGTCCAGGTGTGCAGTATGAGGATTTCATGGTCTCTAGCCCCTTTCCCAGGTCTGGGGAATGGGGATAAAATCCATAGAGAAAGTCCCCCAAAGAAAAGAAGAAAGGGATGGAAAGGTTTTAGAGCCATGGGATGCTTGGGAACTATGGGGAACAAGGTTTGTTTAGCCAACTTTCTACCCCTGACTCAACCACCATTTATGAAAGAGACCACATACCCGCCTCAGGTGTCCCAGCCCTTCTTTTCTCTCTAAGGCTATATCCCAGGCATGTGGTCTGCCCAGACTCGGCCTGTATAAACTCTCAGGGGAGCAAGGGTCACACACACCATGTAATCTGCTCACACACTCTCAAAATGCCCCTGAACTTTGTAAACTTTGCTTTGAGTACTGGGATCATGGACATCACTATGAGCACAGCTGAATCTGGTAGGTGGCAGGAGGGAACAATTCCCTTCCCTTCCCCTAGGGAAGGTCAAAGAGACCACTGCAATGGGTTCAGTCTTCCAAAAAGAGAAAATGGCCCACCCAAAGCACGAATCAGCCAAACGGTACTCTCGAGATATTTCAATCTTGGCCACCAGCTGGAAGCAAGGGGTCAGGCTGCAAAGGGATTTGCACTCTGCAGTTTTGGGGGCTAGGGGAGGTCTCCGCCTGCCCTCCTCTGTGATATCCCCAACTGATGAGTACTCAGGGGAGCTCAAGGGAAACACGGTGCTAACAACCGAGGCCAGCATCCTGTTGGCATCAAAGTGAGAGAGGAAAGTGGCATTTCCAGGCAAGAAGAATGGTCGTTCCTACCATCTGCTCTTAATTATAACAAAAACCGACTGAGCCTTTCTATATGCTAGGCTCTGACTTAAGAGCTTCACCAGAATTTTCTCAACTAGCCCTCACCCTGATCCTAGGATATCAGCGTCTTTTTACCCTCATTTCATAGATAAGGAGACCTAGAGAGATTTTTTTTTAATTTACCCATGATTTAAATCATTTAGTTAAGATTCCTATTCAAGATGTCTGACCCAAAGCCTAAATTTGAACACTTTCTTCCCATCCTAACTTTTCTGTCTCATTGCTCCTCTCATCCTCCTCTCCCTGACCCCAGACCCTCTAATGCCTCTGGATAGAGTCCACACTCCCTTTCCACAGCTCAGAAGGTATGCTGGTCTCCCCCATCCCCAATTTCATCTTTTTTTTTTGAGATTATTATTTATTTGAGAGAGAGAGAACATGAGTCGGCGGGGAGAGAAAGGGCAGAGGGAGAGGGAGAAGCAGACTCCCCACCAAGCAGGGAAGCTGACCAATGGGCTCCATCCCAGGACCCCAAAATCATGACCTGAGTTGAAGGCAGATGCTTAGCCAACTGAGCCACCCAGGTGCCCCCATTTCATCTCTTCTTACATCTTTCTTCCCACATTGCATTCCAGCGATCTGCAGCTGCTTGGTGCTCCCCACAGTTTCCGTCACCTTTGGATCTTCATACCTTTCTTTTCTTCCAGACCCCACAACCCCTTTGTCTGTCTCAATCCTGCTCAGCCTTCAAGAATCAAGCCATACACCTTGTGCTATGGGACTTCTTCCCCAGCCACCCAGGCTGGGTTAGGTGCCTCCCATTCTGTTCCCAAAACTACATTGTATCAAATTCTATTCTATCCCAGACCACATTCCACTGTGGTATTTACCTCTCCACTTTCCCTTTTCTCCCTGATTAGACTGGGAGATACTCAAGAGTGGTGACTTAGTGTCCTCCTGATTTTTGCCCTCTTAGAGCTTGGCATGTAATAGGAACCCAATGTGTGTTTACCAAACTCAGCCCTGTTCACCAGCAAATATGAATAACTGAGACATTTGCACTTGAAACTCAGTTCAGAGGCTGGAGGTTCTATGTGTATGTCCTCCCTACACTCTTTTCCACTTTCTCTGTTACCCATCAAGTTATCATCAGTCCCTGCTAACAGATAGCTTTGCCATCAGAGGCATGGAATGCAAGGGATGGGAGATGAAGGTAGGCGACCATGGGCTCCCCCTACACCTGCTTGACTCAGCTTTCAATGTGATCCCCTCAGGAAGTCCTGAGTCGTTGAACAATTCTCACACCTGCTGCCTGAAGCATCATGAGAAAGTAATGCCAAGGAAACTGGTGGTGGGATACAGAAAGGCCCTCAACTGTTACCTGCCGGCAATCATGTAAGCATTCCCTGTGGATACTTCTGTGGAGAGGAAGGGAAACTGGGATGGGAATGATGCACAGAACCAGGAAGTCTCCAATGCAAGAAGGAGGTGAGTCATGACTGAGGACTCGGGCTTTGAATCTCACAGGGCAGGCCTGGGTTTAATTCTTGATTTTGCTGTATGGCCCAAGAAATGACAGCCATCTTGGCTGAGCGGGCAACAGGCTGAAACAGGGATGATGAGGTCTAAAACCTAGACAGGGGGCCTTCTGAGGGAACTCAAATGGGGAGAGACAGTAAAGAGTATGAGGCGAGCCCATGCAAGCTAGGAATGGGGGAGTGTGGACCGGCCCCCCCACCCCACTCCATGACCGCTGACCATCTACTTCTGCCTCCACAGCTTTGTCACCAAAAAGAACCGAGAGGTCTGCGCCAATCCCCAAAACAAATGGGTCCAAGACTACATCAAGGATCCCAATATACCTTTACTGCCTCCCAGGAACTTGGCCCAGGTTAGAAGCATTAGGTCATAGAAAGGCCACAACTGTGGTCAGGCGTCGGTGGGAGTCCAGGTTCAGGAGAGAAAGGTGCAGCCCTGTGAAAATGCAGGGGGGCGTGTGGTCTGGATGACGGTCGCCATCAGAGAAACTAATTAAAAGTATTTCATGGGCGCCTGGGTGGCCCAGTTGGTTAAGCGACTGCTTTCGGCTCAGGTCATGATCCTGGACACCCGGGATCAAGTCCCACATCGGGCTTCTTACTCGGTGGGAGGCCTGCTTCTCCCTCTTTCAGTCCCTCTGCTTGTGTTCCCTCTCTAGCTATGTTTCTCTCTGTCAAATAAATAAATAAAATCTTTTTTAAAAAATAAAAATAAATAAAAGTATTTCAAACATGTTCTCAATCTCTGGAGAAAATGCCAAAGTTAAGGGAGACGGGGAGAAACGCATTCTTATTACACAGAAATATGTATTTCGCATCTTCCTTCTGACTCTTTCAGTGCCTCACCTCACCCCCACACACCAGCCATCCCAGATAATTATGCTCAGTTTCCAACCAGCTAGAACCCCGCTGGCCTCTGACTCATTAAAAGCCCCACAGAATTCTAGACTTTCCTGTCCATCCTTATCCCTATATTAGATCTCGTCCGCTTCTTCTTTCTTTTAAACATAGCCTTTTTTTTTTTTTAATCCAGGCCAGAGTGGGAAAATTCACATGCTAATAGTTTCTGTTCCTGTCGCAGAGGTTTTGCTAGATCTCCTGATACGTGGATATGTGGGATATGTGGTCTTCCCCGGGTGGGGCCAGAACAGAGAGAGAAGTAGGGCTCTCTGCTCCCAAGCTGAGCCCCTGGCAGGTGTCACACAGAGTCCTGTCTCCAAGTCTTATCCAGGTTGCAGCATTTGTCAGGGGCTTCATTCCTTAAGACCAAATAATGTTTCATCGTGTGTATGTACCACATTACCCCTTCATCCATCAGTGGACGTCTTGGTATCCATACTTTTTCCTTTACATTAGCCATAGTTAGTGGATCTTGGTTTCTGTTACATGTGCCCAAAGCACTTTAACTTGTACAGTGACCCATCAATCTCCAGCCAGGGGCTCAGAGGCAGGTAAGGGTTCGAGGCTTTGACCTACATGCTTCTGGTACCCGTCCCTCACAGGGGCTTGTATTAGAACCTCCTGGACTGGGGCGCCCGGGTGGCTCAGTTGGTTAAGCGACTGCCTTTGGCTCAGGTCATGATCCCGGAGACCTGAGATCGAGCCCTACATCGTGCTCCCTGCTCCGCGGGAAGCCTGCTTCTCCCTCTCTCACTCCCTCTGCTTATGTTCCCTTTCTCCCTGTGTTTCACTCTGTCAAATAAATAAATAAAATCTCAAAAAAAAAAAAAAAAAAAAAAAAGAACCTCCTGGACTGAAAGTCCCTACTCCTTGCTTCAGGGATTTTTCTCTACCCTCTTTGCTGTCAGAGCTGAGGCGTTACAGCTAAAATGAGCAAATGCTTCTTTCTAGTAGCTCACAGCCCAAGGAGGCCAGAATCACTAACAAATACAATGTAGTCAGGCCCGGACCTTTGCTTGCAGAGGCCAGAGTGGACATGGAGGGGTGGCAGGGCTTAGCGTGACATAGCAGCCAGGACAAGTTCAGCATGCACACCCAAAGCAACAGGAAGTTTCAAAGTCCTGAGCCAGCACCGGGGTCAAAATCAGGGAACCAGAGTTCAAAACCTAAAGGACAGGATGGGGATGGGGCTGAAAACAGGAAGCACAGGTCAGGGCCAGGATCCTGACAAGCTGGGAAAGAAATGTTGTTTATTTTCTCTCTCTCTCTCTCTCTCTCCCTCTTTCTGAATCCACCAGAGTTCAAAGGTGAGATGCCAGTCTGAAAACATAATTGAAAATCTATATACAAAGTCAAAATCCCATCCTAGCAAATCATATAAAGCTTGCTAGAAATTCCTAACAGTTCAGCACTGGAAGTACTTTCCTTTGGAGCATTCAATTGTTTTTAAAAGAGGGCTATTCCTAGTCTTTTCCAGATAGACGCCTGGCTTTAAACACACACACACACACACACACACACACACACACACACACACAGGACCCCCTCACTGGGGACACACAACAATCTGACAGCCCTGATTATCCTAAAGCAAAGACCTCACCCACATAAACCAGCCAGGTCACATGACTGCCAGCCTTGTGGGACAGAGATGAGTGACTGGGAGGCGGTGCGGTGGGGAGGAAACTAAGGCCTGGAATCGTGGGTCGCTTTCACTGCTATGCAGAGAAAGGCCTTTGCCTCAGAGCAGGTAAAGATCAGACACAGCAACATGGGGAGACCAGCAGATGGGACAAGAAGGCATAAATATGAGGAAGCAACTCTGGGTGGTACAAAAGGAATTTAAATACTCATAAGAGCTTTGGCCACATGTCCCCTCTCCGTGCAGTCATTTACTGCACCATGAACATTAGAACCAGATGATGGAAGTCCTGGGGTTAGCTTCAGTGGGCTGGTAAGAAATGCTATTTGGCCTCCAGCGTGGCCTTCGAAGATAGGCCAGGTGAACATGCCTTTTCCCCACAAGAGAGGACATATATCCATGTGCATGTGTGTGAGTGACCAGTGGAGAGTTGTCAGCAGCCTGAACTAGGATTAGTGGCACAGGGCTAAGGCAATGGTTTAAAATCATTGGCTCTAAATTCAGAAAGGCAAAAATCTAGGTTCAAATCCCAACTCTGCCATTTACTGTGAGATGCTGGGCAACTACTCAACCCTTCTAAGCCTTGGTTTCAATGTTTATAAAATAGGTCAAATAACAGGACCTGCCTCCAGATGTGGAGAGGATTAAGAGAATGCTTAGCACAGAGCAAGTGCTCAGTAGATGAGCTTTATTATTCCAGCATGTGACTTTTCTTTAAGACCACAGAAGGTACGGGGCGCCTGGGTGGCTCAGTTGGTTGGATGACTGCCTTCGGCTCAGGTCATGATCCTGGAGACCCGGGATCGAGTCCCACATCGGGCTCCCTGCTCGGCGGGAAGCCTGCTTCTCCCTCTCTCACTCCCCCTGCTTGTGTTCCCTCTCTGGCTGTGTTGCTCTCTGTCAAATAAATAAAATCTTTAAAAAAAAAAAAAAAAGACCACAGAAGGTAGGACAGAAAGGAGCTTGCTCTCATGTGAGATAAGCGAACCACAGTTCAGAGAAGGAACAGAGACTTGCCCAAGGCCACACTGCGAGTCATCAGCAGATCTAACAGTAGAGCTGGGGACCATATCTTAACTCCATGAGGCTGAGGATTGTGTGAGTATGGGGAAAACTGGATCCCCCCCACAAAGAGAACAATAGCTCAAGGCCTGAGAGCCTCCTTTCTCATGATCGGGGCTCCTGAGACCCTGACCTCCATGTGGCTATCCTGTGATTGCTGCCAAGAAGTTTTGAGGAAGCAACAGGCAGACACAGGGAGGAACACTGCACCTCTCCAGAGCCTGGTGTTTACCAGTGATGGCCTTTACCTCTTTGAGCCAAGTTTCCTCATCTGAAAAATGGAGTTTGACCCCTTACAAGGCTATTGTGACAAGCCCCAACTACAGGGTCTGGAACAAGCACTATAATAAAATGGAAAATATTATTCTCTTAACAACTAGAGCAAGAATCTCTTTCATGGAGGAAATAACCTCTGTTAGGAAAATGTGTCAGTAATCCCAGTTAAGATAGGAAAGTCCCCCCAGACAGGACTAGAAACTGGGGCCAAGACCAGGGGAAGGGGCAAACCAAGAGGAGGGACTGTGTTGCCTCTGAGAACCAGAAAGGACTGGGGAGAGTGGTTGGGGAAGCATCTGGGGCCAGTGCAGTGAATGGTGGGAACTCCTTCCTCCCTCAAGAGTCCTATCAATGATGCAGCTCCAGGAATACTTGATGTGAATGGTTTGGAGGGAAATGACAAAGGGGATGACTCCCCACTGAGGTTCACATGGATGTGAGACAGGGCCAGCACCCCAGAACAAGGAATTAGAGATTGAGAAATGTGAAGTCAGTCCTTGGAAAGTCACAGAAGTATTGCAGAAATTTTGGATTGCCATAGACGATAGAACTGGGCTGGGGGGGGGGGGGGCATTCAAAAACTCCTGAGCAGTTCTCAAGATTCAGGGACGTGGCCTGGGGTGGCTACTTCAGACTGGATGGTGAGGAAAGACCTCACCAAGGAGGTGATGTGCAACCTGACAGCTCAATGACAGCCACGTGAGGAATAAAACTTTCCAGGCAGCGGGCACAGCCAGGGCAAAACACTGGGCAGAAACCAGCTTGGGGAGCAGGAGCCGTGCAGCTGGAGCATATGGCCCGGAGAGCGGGGTGAGGAACCAGGAAGGCAAGAGCGGGACAGTGGTACTTTGTGGGCTAGAGTAAGGGGTGTGTGATATATGTCAGGGGAGGCGGGAAGCCATTAGGGACAGTTTTAAGCAGCCAAGAAGTGTCATCTGATCCACCTGTTTTAAGAAACCTGGCTGCTATGCAGACACAGATTCCTGGAGGCAAAGGAGACCCATCTGGACAAGGCTGCAGCGATCCAGTCCACAGATGACGGTGGCAGTGGCCAGAGAGGAAGTGGTGGAGGTAGACGGAAAGGAGGTGAGGGAAATGCTTAAGGGGCAGAACTGAAAAGAAATACTAAGAAAGAATTGTGCCTGAGCAACGAGGTGGATGTTGGCACAAGTTCTAGAAATAAGGAAGTCTGGGGGGAAAGCAAGTTAGGGAGTGGAATCAGGATAGGGACATGATGATTGTGAAACACTTGTTAGACATCTATATAGCCATCCTGGGCATGGAGTTGGTTGTGAGCCTGGAATGCCAGGAAATTCAAGCTGGAGACACAAAGCCATGGGATCAGATGGGGTCAGGTAGGAAAGTGATGAGCAATGCGCTCCGGGACATCTTTAGAGCTAGAACAAAGCAGAAGCCGCATAGAAATGGGAGGGAGGAGAAGCCAGTAAGATAGCAGGAAAGAGGCGGTGTGATGACCTGCCAGCCAAGAGAAGAAAATAATTCAAGAAAGAGGGAAAGTTAAACATGATGAGTGCAGCCAAGAATAAAAGAGGACTAGAGAAACGGCCACTGGATTTGACCTATGAATGGCCAGTGACCTAGACAAGCATGGACAGAGCCCAACAAGAGGGGGTGAGAGAATGGGGCTACAGAAGCAGAGACCAGGACTCTACCAAGGTACCTCTTCTAACAGCTATCTTGTGAAGGGAAACAGAGTTTAGGTTTGGGACCAGAAGCAGGAATGGGCTCAAGGGAGAATTTTTTTTTTTTATGTGAGAATTTAGAGCATGTCTGTGTGTGAACACGCAAAGTATTCAAACTTTCTGAACTTCACTTTCCTGTTCTATAAAACAGAGACCAAACAATCACCTACAACTGCAGGTTATCAGGAGAATAATACCAGTTAATATACGCCAAGCACCCAGTCCTCTGCCTGATTCATCACAGACTCAGCACTTACAGCTCCCACGCCAGGGAAAGAATGCTTGCACGCAGCAGGTTCTCACAGTAAAGGAAAGAGGCCGGTTCTCAGTTCCCACATTGCCCCTTATAGCAGAGGAGTAGCTGGGGGGAAAGGAACCATGTCATTACGGGCAGGATCAAGAAGTCATTGGTGAGCACAGTTGCTTTCACCCTTAAGCACACACTCAGAATTTCCCTCCCTCTCCCCATTCCGTTCTTCCCAAGAGGGAGCCTTCCCCTCCAGATTCTGTAACATAGGGCTTTTCATCGGAACCACAGAACACAGATGATCTGAGGGACTATTTTCTCATTTCTCCCAAGGATGATGCATAGGTAGTACCATCCTATATACAAAGGAGAGAGGTTACTCCATTATATCCAATGCAGGTCTTTGAACTCAGTTTAAAAAGGCTTCCTCGGAGGCAGGGGCCACCACTTTGAATTCACCCTTTGCACCTAGTGGGTTTCGCTAAATATCTATGCATGAAATTCACACAAAGGCCTTGGGCTGGCTGGGCAGAAGGTGTGTTCAGGAGTCCATGTGAGGAGCTCTTTAGGCTGTGAGTCAAGGGGTCAGGTCAGGAAGTGCCACCATGTAGATGGCATGTTAATCTGGGTCCTGGAGGGTGAGGGTTTGCAGCCACTGCAAAATTGGTCTAGCCTGACTTGATCGTAGGAAAATTATTGGGCAGTGCCACCCAGTGGTTAAGAACCACAATGACTAGACCCTGTGATTCCTTAAAGGGCTCACACACGTGGTTGCATCCAAGAAGCAAGATCAGGTTGTGCACAATGCATAAACCCAGCTGCTGAGATGGCTCTTCCTGATGGCCATGCCTTCCCACCTCCCTGATTTCCCCTCTCATGCAGGGAGCTAAGGCTCTCAGTCCTCAGGAATGCAGAACAGATAAAGATCCTACTCTGGAGAAAGAGAGACATACACAAATATATACAACATCAGGCAGTGATAAATTCTGCAAAGAACAAAGCAGAGTAAAGGTAACAGTGAGGAGTGTAAATGGCAACTTTGTACTGTTTGCTAGAACCCACCAAGAAACCTAACTTAATAAACTTGTCACCTTAGGTTCTGCTTCCAGCATAGAGAACTGCACACCAAACACATCTAATTAACTGATCACTCTACAAATAAAAGCTATAAACTCCAGACAAAAATGTTTAAAATTCAGTTGCGAGCACAAGAGGCTGTGCAGGTGTTGGAGGTTAAAAATTGGGAGTTGACAACAGGCATGGAGTGAGTTCCTGATTTTTGTGGTTCGGGTTTGAGGTTGAGTGCAGGGCTCACTCTGAAAACCTTTCCAGGAAAACCAAAGACCAAGCCATTGACCTCTTCAGGCCAGGCTCAAATATCAAAGATTATACAGAGGTCACAAGCAACCCATGGTTACTTCACCTCATCATCATAATACTAAAATCCTCAATAGTTTTTTTTGTTTAAGTGTGGAGCCCAATTCAGGACTTGAACTCACGCTCCTGAGATCAATACCTGAGCTGAGATCGAGTCGGGTGCTTAACCAACTGAGCCACCCAAGCATCCCTGTTTGTTTGTTGGTTGGTTTGTTTAATGAGGACCTTGAGGTTTGGAGGACTGAGGGCATGGCAAAACAGAGACACCAATTTTATGCTGCTCCCTTGGGAGCTGTGTCTATCAGGAAAAAGCCAGGGTTGTGCAGAGGAGGCTGATGCAAGCAGATGTGTCAGGCTATCCTCTATTGCTCCCTAGCCTACCCTTTTTAAATGGTCATGTGGGCATTGGGGAGGAGGTAAAGAAATCCCCCTGGGTGTGGAGGGTGTTACACCCTTAGAGACCAACTCAGAGTTCCAAATATGTATGCGTGGAAATGCGGGACCAACAGCTCATAGACATTTCCACTGGCTAAGGGATGAACTGCTGGAAGACAGGCTTCCAAGTTTTATTCTCTGGACATTTTTGTGGTATTTCCCTATTTTTATATCCTCTTCCCTTTCCTCATTCAGGCAGGCCATCCACACCATGCAGTTCATCCACCCATCTCAGGAAAGACATGACACAAGACAGTGACTAAAACTTGTCTCTTTGGCTCTGTATCCTAAAAGCCTAAATAAGTCCTTTGCAGAAAGGATAAAAAGAGGATTCAAAGTAATCTTTTGTAATGTCTTCTCCAGAGTTACCCACCAGGACGGTAGATTTATTCCCAGCCAAAGAGAGTCCTGGTTTGGTCTAAAGGGATGGGCATTCCAGCAGCATGGCCAGGAAGCAGGGAGGAGACCCCAAGAGAAAGGGCTAAGGACAATGTCCAGGCAGGTAGTCCACAGCAACCCTGGGGAAGTTCTCCATGTCCTCAAATGTGACCCCAAACCTTCAGTATGACATCAGACCCACAGACTATACTAAGCCCAGGTAGGAAGGTTCAGCAGTAATCTGTGAGGACAGATCATATGGGTTCTCCAAACACCCAGGTGTACCCCAGAAAGGCTGAGGTTAAAGTTTCCCACCAAGCCAGCAAAAGGGCAGGATACAAAGATACATCAAATTAAGTTAGAGAAGTAAAGTTTTCTTCCTTATAAACCTGTTTGTAGACTTCAATTCCAGCTACAAGTCTGGGTATTTTGGCATTAATTGAATCTGTTATAATGGTTTGGATCTTTTCTAGGTTAGTGTTTTCCTTGCCTAATCCTCATTAAGGGTTTGTTACCTGTGTCCCTGGAGTGGAAATCTAGGAGGGAGGCAGTGTTCAGCTGAGGGGTGCTCCAGCTGTGGCTTCCTTATGACTTTGGTCTGACCACAGACATCCCACACCCCATCCTGAGGCTGAACCACAGTGGGACCTCTAGCTGCCTCCCTCCTGGGCTCCACAGGCAGCCTGTGGCTGCTGGCCACAGGGCTGATAGGATGCCTACACACATCCTTTCTTACCTTACTGCAGAACAGAACCCCTGCCAGCCTCTGGGGGACGAGGAGGGAGCTCTTGCTCCACAGAAATTCCCCACCCTCCTGAGTGCAAGCTCTGAGCTTGGCTGCTTACATCTCACGATGGCAGGGAACTGTCCTCCCAATCCTGCCTCGGAACCCTGAAGTGGACACTCTGAGTCAGAGAAGGACCTCCACTTCCGCTTTTCTAGCTAGAGTTCTCTCCGTCACTTCTGGTGGAACATCTGTTCCCAAACTCATTTCTGAGCCTATAACCCTGTCACTCACTGTCCAGCAAGAGGTTGGAAGTTGGAAATGAAAAAGATTCACTGGCCATCCTTTACATGTCAGGTAGTCTGCATGTGTCACCTTACCCTAATTTCCACCTTTGCAGGCCAGAGATTATAGCCATAGGAGACATAGGAGAAAACTATGGGAAGTTCAGGGAGTTTAAGTTAACCTGCTTTAGCTCACACTGATAGCAAGTGAACAAGCCAGAATTCAAGTCTGTGTCTGACTCCAAACCCCCAAATGGGACCTGTCAGTGCTGATCCAGCCTTCCCCATGGGCCCTATGGGCTATCTTCCTAGAATCTACACCCCCGGCTCAGCATCTAGGGGTCCCACGCCCCTACTGCCCAGTTGCTCTCCTGATTTCCAAGGCCCCAACAGAGGAATCTAATTGGCCCAGCTCATCGTTTTCATCTAGGCCACATAACTCCTGCCCAAACCCTCTACTAAGCATGTGCAATTCTGCCTCAGGGTATTCCTTGGCTTCAGCTTTTCCTACTAGAACTTCCTGGGATCTCCTCCCAATAAACTACTTGCCCTCACATCCTATTTCATGGCCACTTCTAGGACATCCTGACTTAGAAAGGTGTGAGAGGGAGGAAAGTTGAGAATGACTCCTAGGATGCTAGCCTGACTACACAAGCTTCATTATTTTAGCAGAAGGGCCAACATATATTGTGAGCTTGCCATGGGCCTAGCATTCTGCAGGACCCGCTACACAGGGTATGCCAATTAATTCTCCCCACCACATCATGTCATACGCTATGTTGTACCCATCCTGTATTGTACCCATGCTCGGAGGAGTGAAGCCATTTGCCCGGGTCAGACTGCTAGTAAGTGGTGGAGCTGGTTTGCATAGGGGCAAGGGGTAGAAGAGGTAGAAAGGTCATGCTGCTTTGACATTCAGCACCCAAAATATGTTACTCATAAGGATCCCTGATTCCATGGCCAGCCCCTCCCTTCCAACAGGAGAGTTCCCATTTCTCACAGTAGAGAACATTAATGGCCCTATTATTCACCTTCTCAGTGATGGAGAAATTGGATGTAAGAGGGGGGGAAAGTACAGAGGGCAGGACAGAATAATCAAAATAATAAGAGCTATTTTGTACTGAGTGCTGACAATGTGCTGGGTACTGGTAATTTCTTACCGTCATCCCACTGACACTTCCCAATGAGCCTTGGAGGAAGAGCTCCCTAAAGTTACACCCATTTAACAGAAGTCAGGAAGGACAAGTTCTACAGGACAATTAAGAACCAATCCAACCAGCTGGACCCCCATGGACCAGGCTCCAGCCACTTCTCACTGTGACTCAGCCTCAACTTTCTACTTCTTCTCTCTCTCCCTTTTTTTTTTTTCCTAAGAAAATAGTTCCTGGGGCGCCTGGGTGGCTCAGTGGTTAAGCCTCTGCCTTCAGCTCAGGTCATGATCCTGGAGTCCCGGGATCGAGCCCTGCATTGGGGTGCCTGTTTGGTGGAAAGCCTGACTCTCCCTCTCTCACTCCCCCTGCCTGTGTTCCCTCTCTGGCTGTGTTTCTCTCTGTCAAATAAATAAAATCTTTAAAAAGATAAAAGAAAAGAAAAAGAAAACAGTTCCACATCCTACTTTGAGTGTTTCCTGCCTGGTCCCTGGGGAGAAATCAAGCCTCCTTAGGAGGTTTGAAGCAATCAAAGGACAGCTGCAGGACACGAGGGAGAGTCATGGCTGTCAGAAATCCCCCTTTGTTTTCGGAAGCGTGAACAGGTTTTGAAGAGAGACCCTAGGGGTCTGAGGGTCTGCAGTGCTGAGGCTAGAAAGCAGCCAGAGTCTTTGAGATGAGAGGGTGGTTTCTTGGTGAGAGGGTGGTGTGTGTTTATGTCGTGGTGGTGGCTCTTCTTCATCATTAGTAAGGTGGCAGTGTCAAAAAGGTTCATGTTACAACTTATACACCCTTAAAAAAAAATGTTGCTTCTTGTTATTTTCAGTGACTGATCACATTAGAATGGTGGAAGAAATACTTAAACAATGACAATTAAGGGAAACCATCTCCCCTGGAATAGAGCAGTGGCGCTTCAGGGAAATACTCACGGCCAGTGTGAAATTCACACTCCTCATTAGGGCTGTTTCGTACCTCCCAAGGTGGCTTCAGGATGCAAGGGGCACTGAAATGGCCTTGTAAGCCCGCTTGGGGGTGAGGGACAAGGTTCTTATCCTGCTGGCTTCAGTTGATCTTGCAGTGGGGCGTAGCTCATCTCACCTTGCCCCTGAACCCTCCGGACTGCCACAGTGCTACGGCTAGGGGAACTGGTGGTTTGTTCTCTGTGGGTAGCAGAGTCTGTGGTCCCTCCCTTGCTGCCTCAGCCCCATCCAGTCATCATCGACCCAAGTCTCAGAATGCCCTCCACCTTTTTAGAGCTACCCATTTGACAGCCTCTGTGATGGAGTCATCAGGAGTCTCACCAGAGTATCAAAAACACTTGCTTCATTCCCCATCTCAGATGGTGCAAGCAGCTAGGGGTCACACCCCATCCACATCCCCAAGGAGAACTAAAGGCTTGTGTTCGACCCTTGGCATCCTGCCCTGCAACATCCACCTCCACTGATCCTCCATTTCTTCACGTGCTGCCTCACCCCACATGGGCCAGGGCCCTGGTTCCTTCATTCCCCTAAAAAAACACTGATCTACAGCTATTAGGTGTCAACAGATGTTCACTGGAAATCTGGGCATAGGATAGGTTCTGAGTAAGATGTAGCATTAATCTAGCACAGAATAATTTAGGTGAGGCTTGAACTAGGATATTCATCATAAAAATCCCTGCCTTAAAAATCCACTGGCCATTCCCTGCCAGAAGGAATTCATCTTCCCCAGCCTGATCTTTTTTTTTTTTAAGATTTTATTTATTCATTTGACAGAGAAAAATACAGCTAGAGAGGGAACACAAGCAGGGGGAATGAGAGAGGGAGAAGCAGGCTTCCTGCCAAGCAGGGAGCCCAATGTGGGGCTCGATCCTGGATCTCCGGGATCATGACCTGAGCCGAAGGCAGTCGCTCAACCAACTGAGCCACTGAGGCGCCCCACCAGCCTGATCTTTTTCCCCAAGACTGAGGCCATGCACATCTCTCCTCTTCTCCCTCACAACCCCACACGGCTCTCACAATGACCAGGGACAACTCCTAGTCCTGTTTCCTTCTTGTGCAGAACAATTTAGTCCTCTCTAGACAATGCAGGGGCAGGTGGGGACGACGTAGGGGGTCTCCCCTTTTATAATGAAATGTGCCCATAAAGCATGTTTCCCCCTAAGCCAAAGAGTGATTCCCTCCCTCAGACTTTTGCCCTCATTTTAGACCAGCCAGCTCAACTTGAGCCAACTCTACTGAAACAGCATCATTTTGATGCCTCATACATTTCATTGAACCCTCACAGTAAACAGTAGGTAATAATATTACCCCCACTTCACAAATAGGAAACCAAAACAGTGAAGCTGAATAACAGTCACTGAGTGAATCAACAACCAAGCAAGAATTTAGCCCTGGGCCTGCCTTACCCTACAGGCCCATGCTCCCCACCACTGTTCATCCTGGGAGAAAGAGCTGTTTCCACAGCTGGGAGGTGAATCCATCTTTAGAATAACTCCCAAGCTGCAAGATCTGTGAGGCCAGGAGGTGGGAACCACTGAGAGCAGAGGAGGCTGCTCTAAGGGTCCCTACTGATCTGAGACCCCTTCCTCCAGTACCTCTGCTCCTTCCCAAGTCAGCCTCTTCCCTGACAAAAGAGCCCCCACTACAAACCCAGTGCCAAGTCCATCAGGCAAGAGTCACCTTGGGACAAAGCTCACTGTGTTCAGACCTCAGCCCTGCAGACAGGCTCGCTCTCTCCCAAGCTGCAAATATAAGGCTCTCCCAGACCAACTATCTGATCGACAAACACCCCTTGGCAGACAGACCCTGTACCTTTTCCACCTTTACTGGGCAAAGGGCCAAGCCCAGAGGGGCCATCAGTGTTTGCTAAAAAGAGCCTAGTTCCAACCATTACTGTTTCTTCCCTCTTCCATGGTAAGGGGCCCAGCTGGCTGAAGTGACCTCACTTCACTGTGACCATTTCCTGAGCACCTACTGCATGCCAAGCATTCTATACAATGAGTTCATCTCCTCTCCTCTGTCCTCTCAGTTCAGTAGCAGTCAGGCCATTTCACAGAGGAGGGAACCCTTTAGCAAGATCGCAGCATTTTCTTGAGCTTCCACAGTGCAAGAAGCAGCAGCTGGAATTCGAACCAAAGCTTGAGCACCAAGGCTCCTGCTGCTTCCACTATGAAACATGCTCAGTCAGAGGAGATAATGATCTATTCTCCTTTCCTGAGCCCAAACGTCACCCCCTTTGGGGAAAGGCACATAACGCTGTATTTTCAGTGTCAACAAGTGATTCTAAAACCCACTTCCCTGATGGGGTAAAGGGTGTCATGGGGGTTGGGGTGAGGCTGTTGCAGAGAGGAGCCCCTGGGTGAGTCAACACACCTCAGAGAACCCCACGGAGAGGACTAGCATGCTCACTGGACTGAGGGATAAAAGAGACTCTAAGACTGGGACTGGAAACTCCATGGGAATTTTCCCAACATCTGGGTACCGCCTGCCAGATGACTAAATAGATCAGGACATAAACAGGACATAAAATTTTAAAGATACAAAAAATATACAATGATCTTTCTGATATGAGGAATTTGAAAGGCAGGGCGTGGGGTCGTGGGGGATAGGGAGGGAAAAAAATGAAATAAGATGGGACCGGGAAAGGAGACAAACCATAAGAGACTCTTAATCTCAGGAAACAAACTGAGGGTTGCTAGGGATAGGGGAAGGTATAGGGTTGCTGGGTTCTGTAAAAAATAGAAACAAATAATAAATAAATAAATAGATAGATAGATAGATAGATAGATAAAAATATACACAGTGAAAAAGAGGTCTGCCTGTTACCCCCATCCCTCTGACTCCTTCTCATTATCCTTTCTAACCAGAAAGGAAAGTAACCGTTAGCAGTTTCTTACGAATCTCCAAAAGAGCATCTAGGCATTTATAAGCATTGCAGTCTACTATTTTTTTTTTAACATATGTGTAAAATTCTACATAAGCCATTCTGTCCCTTGCTTCTTTTACTTAATGTATCTTAGAGATCATTCCATTCCTGCATGTACGGAGCTACTTCACTCTTTTTAGCAGCTGCCTGACATTCCATTATATGGCAGTGCCAGAATTAATCAGTCAGTCCCTTACTGATGGCCAATGAGACTGTCTCTAATCTTCATTACTATCAAACCATGAATATCTTGTACTTATCGTGTCATACACGTGAGTATACATGTAAGATAAATCCCTAGATGTGGGATTACTAGAGAGAACTTATTAAATAGAATATGTGCTTTTAAGTGTTGAATAGATTTTGCCAAACTGCCCTCCCTCCGTAAAGGATGTAGCAATGTGTCATCCACTGCCACTGAAAGGCAGCACAGGGAGCACTTTTTATAGGAGAAAAAGACTTGTAGTTGGAAGAGATAAGCTGAGGGGTGGACAGGCAAGCCCCCACTTGGCCCAGACGTTCATCCTAGAACAGCAGGTGACAAAGATGAGCCAGCCCCACCAACAGGCTGCTCCCTGCAGGCTGTTGCCTACATCATTTTGCAGATGAGAGAACATGCTCAGAGAGTTGACATGCCTCACCCAGAATCATGGCCTAGAACCCCATCAGTCCAAGGCCCATTCCCCCATCCATGCATGTTTCCCCCATTGGTCACAGCTATGGTCTCCTGTGTGGACTTGAACCCAGCTCCTCCCTACTGTGAGCTGAAAATAACTGGGCCACCCACATGGTTTCGGCTTCCTCTCGTCATTTCATTCCCACACACAGGAAACCAGGACCTGTCCCCACACATACACACTCACCCAGCTGCTGTTTCCAGCTTACTTGGGGCCCAAAGAGCCTTTATTTTCCACTTCTTTGGGGTGGACATTCATCCGCCAGACTAACTGAAAAACTCAGTGGGCCCTCTCCATGGTTGAGGCTCGGTGGTGGACAGTGAAGGCGTGGAAGAAGTGAGAGTCACCCATGAGTTGTGGGTGGGCTCATCAGTCACTCTGGAAATAGAAGCAAGCATGGTGAAAACAGCACTCTGCCTCCGTACTTAGAAAGTGCCTTCACATCCTTTAACTCATTCGACCTCCACAGCAGTTCTCTGGGTTAGGCAAGGCAGGGATTCTTACATTCATTCCTCCCATGTCATAGCTAAGGAAAGGTAGGACTTGTCTACCGTTCTGGAGGAGCAGAGACTAGAGGTGGACCCAGGTTTCCTGGCGTCTAATCTGGCCACAGACTGTTCTGCCCCCATGATAAGTAATCTCCTGGTGGATGAGGCCACCACAGAAATTGTCCCTTATCTGCTCACAACCAGAATGAGTCCCTGTGTCCCCTAGCAATGTTGTCGGGACCCTGCAATACATGGATATACATAAGTTCCTTTCCCTGGAGCTTCATCTTTGTGCCAGCTCTATAGATACATCCTGTTAAGGAGACTCTTGGGGTGTTTCTGATGGGTGGCTTTGCACTGTATCTAAGGGCCTGGCATGGCCTGGCGAATATGACCGGTGCTCCACAAAGGTGCATTGCTCAGCCGGCTGAAAGGACAGAAGGGTGACTATGTGGGTGGAGTATTGGTTGAATTTGTTTATTTGTTTTTATTTTATACACAGCATCCATTACCCCTTCCAAATATCACTTTGACATCCTTTGATGGAATTACTTCTCTCCCAGAGTATATAGTCTCAGTGGTACCACAAATCAGGTGCTCTATCTTCTCCCAGCCAAGAAGCAAGCAAATGACACAGCTTGGCTGGTCATCCTCTTTCCCCAAAGACTGTGGATCCTTAGTAGATGGGGATGTGGGTAGGAAGAATGGCTGGGGTACATTTATTTCAAAAGTGGTATCCTGATGAGACTGTCAGGTAACACCTGCTGCCTGAATACCCAAAGTCCTTCTGCTTTCCTACTACTCTTTTTCCAAGTCAGGTTCTCCAGTGTGCTATCCATTCTACAAGCTACTCAACTTACCCCCAGTATATTACCTTCCTGCTTACATGAGCCAAAGTTGTTTTCTGCCCTTACAAACAATGAATTTTAAAGGGCACAAATGCAGAGATGAATAAGTGGATGAAGAGATGGCCGGGTGGAAGAATGGAAGGAGATGAGAACATGGGGGAGTAAAAGGGTAGGGTGGTGAGCACGTGGCAAAAAAAAAAGCACTGCCTGGCAAAGGACATGACGAACTAAGTGTGGAGTCCCAGGCCTTGAAAGGCTGGGAGCAAGAGGCATGATGACCCTTCAACCTCACCTGTAGCAGGAGTGATGTGAACTGGTATTAGGGGCAATAGGACGCCTTCCCCCAAATGTCCTCCTTCAGTCTCGCATCTTTTGACTGAGAAAACTTTCAGAAATAATACAGCCATAACTTCCATTTCCTAAATAAGGAAACTGAAGCCCACAAAGGGAAAGTGATTCCCAAAAAACGCTGGGCTGAAAAAGGTTTCAGGCTGGGCTGGGATTAAAACTCAGGTCCAAATTCCCAGTCCCTTGTTGTTTTCACTGCTTCATGAAAGCTGTCTCTATGAGGAATGACTAAGGTGCAGAATTTCCAAATTCCATTTTGAGGAAATTCCCCAAGGGGACTTCCTCGCCCAGGCTGGAGGCCCTCAAAAATGTCAATGCCTCAGGAAGTTCTAAGGCCCCTATTATAACCTGAATGTTCTACAGGCCTCCTTGCTGAGGGGTGCTGATGGAGGGGTTTTGGGGAAGCAGCAAACAGGAGAAGCAAAAGACTGGGGACCCCCATCACTGAGAATGGTTGCAGGCAAGAAGGGGCTTCCCAAGGCCAGCTCCAAAAATGGGCAGAATCCAGACCACAACCACAAGAGTCCTGTAAGATTCTGAAACTTGAGTCACTTCCTTTGTGAGCCTGCCTGTGAAATTCTTTGAAAAAGGGTCTGCATGCTAGCTGCAGGCACCGCCAGGAAGGGAAAAAGGGGACCACATGTCATTCCACAGCCAAGTTTGGAGTGAGAAAAATCCAGTGAAGGACAGAGCATGGAGGGTGAGTCTCTAAGGTCTGAGGCACAGAGAGTGAGAAAGCTTAGGGCAGGCTTGAGTCATCACCATGTCCTACATATTTTCTTCCTAGTAAGTGAAGTCATGCCTAACGTGTCCAGCACGGTGTCTAAGAACTAACGGAAAATATGCTCAACTCCCCCTCACCCACCCCCATGTCCCTTAACACTGAACTGAGAAGGACGCCCATACTCGGTGATAAGGGAAGGGAGACATGGAGTAGAGAAGCCTTGGAGCCTAGACATTTGGAGGAAGAAAGGGAAGGAACTGTTATCCCAGCGTCTCCTTGTGTCAGGAATGGTGCTGGGCCGTTAACTGATCACGTTTTAATCCTCTGAGTTGCCCTCAGAGCTGGGTACTTCTTTGTTCTATTTTCAGAGAGTAAACCAAGATTGTGGAACAGTGAATAACTTGTCCAAAGACACACAGAGAGGAAGTCATCTGTCTGATTGCTACTCCAAATTTGTCCTTCTTCACCAGGCTTTCCCTGCAGGCTGGGGACAGTGGAAAGGAGGGGGCGGTTATGTTCTGGGAGTAGGTGAAAAGAAAGGCACTGCTTCGGACAAATATGCTGGGGAAAACAAAACCAAAAAGCAGACTCCAAAGCATCAGGAGGAGTAGCATCTGAGACCAGCTGTCACTCAACAAATCTGGAAGAACTGATGTTTCTCCCTGGGCCCCACTCCCAGGGCTGCCCCATCCCAGAGGCATCTTCTGCTGAGCTCGTCCAGTAACCCGAGGCAGTGAGCCTATCAACAAACACCAACACACCACAGGCTGCCAAAAACAAGCAGGTGTACACAGCCAACTGTCCTGTGTGGTGAAGGCGAGAAACGTGGGGGGAGGCTGAGCTGCAGCCCTCCAGCCCAAATGTGGTTGAAACTATAAAACAGTTGTCACAGTTCGTATCCCTGACCTGGTGAAATGCATAGGAGGTGCATGGGGAGGGGGGGAGGTGCAGGATAGAATGGCACAGAAAGAACAAACCAGAACCAAAGCAAAGGCAAGGTGCTACAGAAAGAGTCCTGGATAGGGATTCGAATCCTGCACCCAGCTGGGCAATTCCTCCATGTTGCTGCCCCTTCAGACCCTCCAATAGCCCTGCCAGAACACCTACCCCAGGCAGGGCCCTGTGGACACAGCGATGAGAGAGAAGCTAGCTGACTCCTGGGAGAAATACTCATATTTGTTCGCAAGGACAGGGGAGGGATGCAGCCAGGGAGAAGCTCTCCCAATTTGCAGATGGAGAAAATCAAGGCTCCTCAGGAGGAAACGACTTGGCCTCAGGCTTCTGTTGGGGCTCAGACTGGGATTCCTAGAGAATGGAGGGAATTTCCCTATTTTGGACATTTTTTTAGAAAGCAGCCAGAAAAAACAGAGCTTCTCCCCACGCGACCATGAGGGGAACTCCAGGTCTGAGCAAAGCTTTGGAACCCAGAGGGAATGAGGTTTCGCTTTCTTTGCCTGCCTTCAGTTTCTTAACATCACAGTGTGAGGCTGGGCAGGCAGCCAGCTGAGCTCAGAGAAGGAATGAAAGGAAAAGGGAGACTGGGCCAGGAGGGTGAGGGAGGGCCTGCACTAGGCTGGAAGGAGTGTGTGTCTAGCTCTAGCGAGAAATGTACTCACATCCAGGAGTGGTGAGGGGGGTGCTGATGACAACCAGCCCTGTGGACTGAAGAGGGCTGACAATGAGCCTGCTGGGTCTGTGAACCTTGTACACGCAAAATTACTTGTGTCTGTGTAGGCCTTCACGTGTTTGTGGAAAGCGTTCACAGCTCTCGCCAGATTCTTTTTTTTTTTTTTTTAAGATTTTCTTTATGTATTTGACAGAGACACAGCAAGAAAGGGAACACAAGCAGGGTGAGTGGGAGAGGGAGAAGCAGGCTTCCTGATGAGTGGGGTGCCTGATGCGGGGCTCGATCCCAGGACTCTGGGATCACGACCTGAGCCCAAGGCAGATGCTTAAAACGACTAAGCCACCCAGGTGTCCCTCTTGTCAGATTCTTAAAGGGCTCTGTTGCCCAAAACAGGTTGGAAGCAATCTCTCATTTCACAGATGAAACTGAGGCCCAGGGAAGGTAAGCGATCTGCTTGAGGCTGGCACTGATGAGTAACGGAGCTGCATGAAAACCTAGGAGTCCAACTCTAAAGAGCCCCTATACTTACTCAAGATGCTATAAGAAGTTATTCAGATTAAACCAGCATGAATTTAGCATCTATCATATCCAAGATTTTGGTGGAAAGCAGGGGGAAAATACAAAAAGCAACTAGAAAAGAAAAGCCATAAGATGTTGTTGCTTTGTCCAGAGAGTTAAGACAAGACAGTGCAAAGGTGAGTCACAATAAAGGAGCTATTTTTACTTGTTGTTGTCCAGTTCCCTGCCCACCACACACGTGCACGTGCAAACACATGGGCAGACACCTACACGCTCCAGGGGGCAAGTGGTTGGCTTGCTCACCATGGCATCCGCGGCACCTACAACAGGGTCTGGCTCCCAGCAATTCACAGGAATACTTTGCAGGTGAACAAGGACAGAGTGGGTGTAGACCAAACGCACTGGTGGGAGGTGGGGGAAGGGCAGAGAGGGCTTTGAGATGTTTCTACCTCCCCTTACAGTCTCCTAAGCACATCCACAGTCATTACCCTACTTGATCCTCTCAACCACCCATGCATGGGTCGCACAGACAGGCGTCCTCGTTTTCAGGGACATAAAAGCCCGGGTGAATCATAAGGATACTTGCCATTTATTGAAACCGCACTTTGATTTCCTCATGGATTCAGTACCTTAGTACCGGAGGATATACTGATTCCATGAGTGCAGACTGGAGTTTGCACAGAAGATAGTAAGAGGTAGAAATGGAATTAGTTAGGGTCCCCACAACCCCCTGGAACCACCAAAAGGGATGAAACATATTCCTGAAATATCCATTGCCTGTGCCTGCTCAGCAGCACCACCATCCTACCTACCCCCATTCCCACTCCCTCTTACACACACACACACTTACAGCAGAAAGGTTCACCAGGATTTAATCATGAGGATCATGTTGGTCCCTCTCACTTCGTACCTCAGCTGGTGTCCCAAATCAGCATATTCAGTATCCAGGAAAACACTTTGCTTTCTTCCTCAAAGAAGGAAACTGAGATCAGAGAAAGGACACAGAAATACAGCTCACATGGAAAAACTGAACCCTAGCAGAAGTTTCAGGATTTCTCTAGAAACAATGCAGTGTGGTAGAAAGTCTGTGACCCTAGACAGACTTGGGTTCAATGTCGAGTTCTACCCCTGCAGGCTCTGTGACCCCAGCAAGTCACTTAACCTACGCCTAACAGAACCATCTGTTTAAAAACAGTTTTTTGTGGGACGCCTGAGTGGCTCAGTTGGTTAAGCCACTGCCTTTGGCTCAGGTCATGATCCTGGAGACCTGGGATCAAGTCCCACATCGGGCTGCCTGCTCGGCGGGAAGCCTGCTTCTCCCTCTCTCACTCCCCCTGCTTGTGTTCCCTCTCTGGCTGTGTTTCTCTCTGTCAAATAAATAAAATCTTTAAAAAAATAAAAAAATAAAAATAAATAAAAACAGTTTTTTGTGATACAGCTCACTAATCCATATTAAATGGGAGTCTGACCTAGACTGCTGAAAATCCTAAAGTATGGAATATCCCTAAAGGAACTGCCATTATAATAACATGATAATAATCGCCAACGTTATTAAGTACTTAACATGCGTCAGGCATTATACTAAGAGCTTTACACATGAATTCATTTATAGCTGTGGGGAGAACCATTATTATTACCCCTGATTTAGAGATGAGGGAATGAAGCCAGAAAGATTAAGTACCTGGCCAAAGACTGTCTAATAAATGGGAAAAACACCAAGGCCCCTGCTCTTGGCCACCAGGCTCCATGGCCTCACACGTGTTTAGTAACTAAGGGGATCGTGCAAGGGCAGCAATTAAAGCAGGCAGAACATCTTTGTGTGGACAGATGAATGTTTCAAAAGAGCTTGCCAGGTGTTTCTTTAAATGAGATGGCCATGGTTTTCAAAACTGTGTTTCTATTGTAAGTGGGTGAATGAGTCATGAGGCGGGAAGGAGAGGCTTCCTAGGACGGGCTTAGAACTGGAGCCGCCACCTAGACAGGACGCAGTAACTGTTAACTGCTGAATGATGTGACTCAGTGGAAAATGCTTGAGCCTGGTCATCAGAAGCACCTCGGTGCAATCCCACTAATCCGCCATGTGACTCTGAGGACCTTAATGACCTTTTCTGTGATGAGAATAACCACCCTTCCCCAAAGTCACTGTGAGGAGAAACAAGGTCAGGTCTTCCCGTTCTAGGTGATTAGGCCACCGTCAGCTGCCAAGTTATGTATGTCACAAGAATTAGCAAGAAAACGTTCTTGGTATAAGATTATATTTTTTTAAAGGGACATTTTTTTTAAACGTCTCTTGTCACTGTCGATAGACAATTTACTCTTAGATAATTCAGATGTCAACCTCAGCCTAGCCCAGGCCAAACTGTCACTATCCTGAATTACAGGCACCCAAGTGACTCAGTCGGTGAAACGTCTGCCTTCACGTCAGATCATGATCCCAGGGTCCTGGCATCGAGTCCCACATTGGGCTCCCTGCTCTGTGGGGAGTCTGCTTCTCCCTTTGCCCCTCCCCCTCCGACTCATGCTTGCTCACTCGCTCTCTCAAAAATAAATTAAAAATCTTAAAAAGAAAAGGGTGCCTGGGTGGCTCAGTTGGTTAAGCAACTGCCTTTGACTCAGGCCATGATCCCGGAGACCCGTGATTGAGTCCCACATTGGGCTTCCTGCTAGGCGGGAAGCCTGCTTCTCCCTCTCTCATTCCCCCTGCTTGTGTTCCCTCTCTGGCTGTGTTTCTCTCTGTCAAATAAATAAAATCTTTAAAAAAAAAATCTTAAAAAGAAAAAGGGAATTGATGAAGATTTACTGAGCCCAAGTCTTTGGAATGGAGTAAGGACTTTGTCTCTAATCAAGACCACCGCACAGGTTCAGTTTCATGGTAGGTAGTACTGAGTGGACAGGGCACTGAAGCAGGAATCAGGGCACCCAGGTTCTGATCCCATCGTTCACTTGCTGTGTCTTCTTAGCAAGTCATTTCTACTCTCTGGGCCTCAGTTTCCTCCTCTGCAATTGAAGAACATGGAAGAAATGATCCCTAGGGTCCTCTGCAGTTTTCAAATTCTGTAAATTTTGTATCCAAGAAGATCTGAGAAATAAGACAGGATCCCAGCATTTGCTGGATTTCTTCATCGGTAAAATTGGACAAATGAGTATAATAATAACAAATCAGCTGACCTGTAAAATCTTTAGAATAGTGGCTGGCACCCTAGGGTATATGCTCTCATCTCCTTTGGGAGCTAGATGTCAGAGAACCCTCCCTTCCATGGATGAGAGGGGAGATATGGATCTGTAATGCACGAGCAAGAACTTTGAAAGCAACCAAATAAACATTCAGTTTATTTCTAATGCATCCTAACTGCCCTCCCCCACACACACACACACACCGTCGCGGGGAAGCAGCCTCCTGACCTCTGATGAGCACCCCTACCCCAGAAGAGGAAGCTGAAGATGCCATCAGAGGAAGAGGTTTTTCCACCACCAGTGCCCACATTAGCTCTTCTGGAGGGCAAAGACGGAACTGATGAGCTCACTCTGGATCAGAGGCAGGGAGGAGGAGAGAGAGAAAGAGACTCAAATTTCCGGAACCTATTTCAGTTTTCTTTTCCGTTTTTTCTGCAATTTCACTTATGATATCAAGCAGTACGTGGCTGCTGTTTTGGAAACTCCCCTTGGGGGGGCGCCCCTTCTACTGGCCTGACTCTATAAAGGGCCAGCCTCAGCTGCAGAGGATCCCTGCAGAGGATCCTTCAGACAGCAGGTGGTTCCCACTCAGCCTCCACCCGCAGGTACCATGAAGGTCTCCGCAGCTACTTTTGCAGTCCTCCTCACCACTGCCGCCTTCTGCGCTCCTGCCTCTGCCTCCCCATGTAAGTCAGGTCCCGACCACCCCAGCCTGGGGTCAGACCCTCACTGGCCCAGACTCTGTCCTCCTTTCAGCTGCAGTATTTATGCTGTCTGAACCCATTGATTTACATTCCTATATATTGCTTTGCCCAGATGTCCAGCTGTCCCCAAGAGATCTCAAAGCCACTTCATGGCAGAGACCCTCTCCACTCAATTTTTCTGTCCTCAAGATACACACCCAAGCCCTTCAGGTGCTGAGTGTGGACTGTTGCTGGGGATATTAGCAGGCAGAGACAGACTAAACAGACCTCGAAACACAACTAACTCATGCCTATCACCAGCAGGGTTTCTAAGAAACTTCTAAGCTTGGGACAGTCCTATTCTTCCCATTTTATAGATGAAAAAAGTGGGGCTTGGGAGAGGATTTTAACTTTTTAAATTTTTAATTTTAAGATATATTTATTTGAGAGAGAGGGAGGGAGAGTGGGGAGGGGCCAAGAGAGAGGGAAAGAAATAATCTCCAGGAGACTCCCACTGACCAAAGAGCGTGATCCCACCACCCCAAGATCGGACCTGAGCCAAAATCAAGAGTGGGACGCTTAACCGACTGAACCACCCAGGCGCCCTAAGAGAGGATTTTTTAAAAGCCTTGAACGGATCAAGGATTATGCTGACTGCTGTGCCTGTGCCATGTCACCTAATACTTGCCACCACTCTTAGAGTGGCTGAGCTTGACTTACAGATGGGGAAACAGAGGCCCAGAGGAGTTAAGTAACTTGCGTGAGGTCACACAGCTAGGAAGTGGGGATACTAGTGCTTTCAAACCCAGTTCTATCTGGCTTTTAAACACTCCTGCTCTACTGGGAAGTGGCAACTGACACTTTCCAGAGTTATCCTGAATAAACTGACCAACAAAAAGTCCTCCTCTGCTCAGAGTCCTTCTTACCATGCCTCAACCAGAGGCTCTGAGGATGCAGTACACATCCTCAGGCCCCTCTTAGGGGTTGAGGCTGAGCCATGAAGTCTGCATTTTGGAAGCCTCCCCCTAACCCACCGTAGGTTTCAAAGAAACAAAGTTCTGAATCCACTGAGGGTCCCAGGAGGGCAAGAATAAGGGCAAAGAGCCCAAGACAAGCTAGGAGGAAGCCCAGCATATCCACAGAACCAAAAGCAAAGGGTTATGGTGTAGAAGGATACAAGGCTCAAGGATTAGATGATGGATTGCAGAGATTTTTCTCAATCCTCTGTTGGAATCCCCCACTCTGCTTCTGTGTGTTCACAGCCAAGCGACTTTACCTCTCTGAGCTTCAGTTTCAGCCAAAGGAAGAGAACAGTCTATCCAAGGTAATGTACCCAGCACAATACCGTGTGCAATGGCAATGAATACAGGGGTCTCCTTGCTTTCTCCTCCTAGATGCCTCAGACACCACCCCCTGCTGCTTTGCCTACATCTCCCGCCGACTGCCCTTCATCCACATCCAGGAGTATTTCTATACCAGCAGCAAGTGTTCCATGCCAGCGGTCGTGTGAGTGCCAGACCTGTGGACCCGGGGGAGGGGGCAGTGAGGAAGGGACACCTTTGTCCCAAAGCCAGTCCCCCACAGGAGCCCTCTAAGAGGGTACCCTATCCACTCCTACCCATCTTCCAGCTGCTCAAGTGGCCATAGTTCCTCCCTATGTAGCTGCAGATCCCCCCCACCATCACTATCATGTAGAAGATTAGATGAGGAGTTCCCGGGGCTGTTCTCCCAACTCTGACGGACTGGATAAGGTCTCCGATCTTTATGAGTGTGACTTTTATTGTAACGTGGGATGTCTGCATGGAGAAAAGATGGACACAGTCATAGTCATCCCTCTCCAATTAAGAACCCCACATTCCCCCCATATCCAACATCGAACTAAATCCACCTACAATATCAGAAGACCTGAGGAAAGGTCAGAGCCTTAGGTTACAGCCAAGTATATTTAAAAGAAAATTATCAATTGGTGAGGAAATAATGACATGAGATTCTCCTTTAAATATGCAAACTAATACATTTGAAAAAAATTAACAGTCTACTACCTAGAAAGTGCCTACTGTGTGTCAAATACCTTTCATGGATTAGCCCTAAATTTCATTATAACAACCTTCACAAGTGTGTGTAATTCTCTCCATGTTTCAGATAATGAATCTGAGACCCAGAGAGGTTTGGTGACTTGCCCAAGGTTGCACAGTAAGTGAGGGATAGAGCCAGTCTTTGGAGCTTCTTCTTTCTACTACAGAAAGGTCAAAAGTGATAATTGCTTAATTTAAGATGACAGAGACTTAAAGGATGAAAGTGGGATAATCATTAAGTTTCCTATATAACGGCAAAGGTTTTTTTTTTTTTATTTTTTATTTTTATTTATGAGGGAAAGAGAGCACCAGCAGGGGGAGTAGCAGGCAGAGGGAGACGCAGGCTCCCTGCTAAGAGGGGAGCCCATGTGGGGCTCAATCCCAGAACCCTGGGATCATGATCTGAGCCGAAAGCAGACATTTAACTGAGTTAAGCAGGCATCCCACGAAGTTTTTTTAATCCAAAAATTCCTGGGGCACTTGCAAAGCTATAGGTATTCAGAATTGGCTTTTATTCCAGTGAGTCCTTCAAGGTACCGTGGTAATTTCATCTTAACTTTTATCTTAACTACTTATTACTTAGCTACTGGTTTTATTTCTGAAAACAAGTATTTTTCAAAAGAAAAAAGTCCTTTGAGCACCTGGTCAGGGGCAGGTAGAGGCAAATGAATGACCATCCCTACCCTCATAGGCCTCACAGTCTGATAGGAGGAAAAGACAGACGCAGAATGACTAGAGTAAACCCTGCATAAAGAAACATTACAAAAGGAGAGAGGGAGCACATCCAACCTCAGGGGTGGGGAAAGTTTGCTGCAACAGGTCGAGAAAAGCCCGAGGGACTGGGTATATTAGGCAGAACGAATGTTGCCAGGACTGTGCTTTGGTTGATGCAGCAGTCCCATGTAAAAAAGCAAGGAGGGCCTCAAGTGTCAGCACAAGGACGTAAAAGGGTTACAGCGAGTGAGATGCAGGGAAAGCCTAGAAAAGCAAGTTGAGAGGCTGTTACAGTTACCCACGTGAGGCTCAACAGGACCTGAAGGGGAAGGGAAGGAAATGGGGTAGAAAGTCATCACAAGTGGAGTTAGCAAACCCTGGCAGGTGAGGTGAGGTCAGGAGCAAGGACAAGAGTGGGGTTGAGTGGGGCGCCTGGCTGGCTCAGTTGGTTGGGCGACTGCCTTCGGCTCGGATCATGATCCCGGAGACCCAGGATCGAGTCCCACATCGGGCTCCTTGCTCCGCAGGAAGCCTGCTTCTCCCTCTTTCACTCCCCCTGCTTGTGTTCCCTCTCTGGCTGTGTTTCTCTCTGTTAAATAAATAAAATCTTTATAAAAAAAAAAAAGAGTGGGGTTGAGTGATACTGAGGTTTCTACCCAGATGGCTGGAGAAGTGTGGACTACCCGGCTTCCCCAAGTCTCAAGGAAGAGTAGTTTAAAGGACAAACAGCCAAGGTACCAGCAGGAAAACCCTGTGGCAATGTCCAGCAGGGAGCCTGAGAAGAGGGGCTGGTAGCTAGGAAACAGCGTTGGGACTAGAGATAGGGCATTCTTTGATAGGAGGAAAGGGTCTCCTGAGAGGAGAGTGGCAATCTTTAGCAGAGTCTTGGTGAGCACTGGCTCCAGAGCTAGTCAGTCTTGGTTAGAATCCCAGCTGTGCCAGTTGGCAGCTGCAGGAGCTCGGACCCAGCAAGCAGCTAACCTCTCTGAGCCTCCATTTCTTCATCTGCGAAGTGGAGTGAAAGAAAAGTACTCTCACATACTTAAAAGTACAAACACGAAATTGGAATATATCCTGGCACACAGTTGGTGCCTGATAAGTGTTAACTTCTCCTCCTCCAAGTGTACTATTATGTACAAAGTGACAAGTAAAACTTGAGGAGTGAATGTAGTTCATTCACTAACTCACTTGATAAACACCCATTAAGCCCCCACACTGTGCCAGACCTAGGGCCAGAGACTTGGGAGAAAAACACAGAAAAGGGCAGCAATTCTGAGGAACAACTACTCTCAAGGGGCAGGCTGAGGAGATTGCTCCCAAGAGAACAGGCAGGAAAAGAGGCAGGAGGGAAGTCAGGCATGTAGAGGATCCCCAAAATGGGGGTAGGGAAAGAAGCTTAGCCAGGAGCAGTTGTTCCTCAGTCTCAGATTCTTCAGGAGGAAATGGAGGCCTGAGAAACCCTCACCTCAGAAATTTATTTCCTGCCTTTTTGATTTCCTAGCCCCAGACTGAGAGGGCCGAGAAGAGGCTAGCAAGTCTGTAGGGTTTCCTGTCTGACTCAAGGGCAGCGGCTTTATCTGAAGCTCCCTCATCACCCCAAATAAGCAAACAAACACTAGGAGGCATGACAGCCCAGAATACTCTCTCTGCTCCCTTTCCTCTACACACTAGAATGACAGAGAGATGGTCAGGAGGCTCAGAGTTTCAGAAAAGGGAAGGCATCTTCCTAGAGCACAAATACTATCCAGGATAGAACTTGAAAAGACACCAAGAAAGCCTCATTGTCATCAGACAACCTAAGTCTTCACTTTGTCTGAAAACATTTGGGCTCCTGGGCTCCTAAAGATGCAGGAAAAGACCAAGAAGCCAAAGGGAGAAAAGTCCAAGTAGACAGGCCTGGCCCAAAAGTAACATGTTAATGGGCAGCATTGCTCTCTAGACCCATAGTCTCCCCCAGATAGAAAGAGCCTTCCAACAAGCAGGCGAGGCAGGCAACGGAACTAAGACGGAGCCCTACAGGCTTTTATACCTCCAACACTTGCCATCAACACCTGTGGAGATAAGGCCTCTCCCTCCCAGAAGCCTCTGCATTCAGGTCCCTTAATTGGCAGAAGTGCTTTGACAACGGCTAGACCTCGGGGTCTTTGACCTCTCTGAGCCTCGATGCCCAGTACCAGGACCTTTGGTGTGATGTTGCTCTGATCCCTCCTAAAGAAGAATCCCACATTCCAATAGCAATACATGTGTGGCATTTTCCAAAACTCCACAATACTATCTCATGTGAGCCCCACAACAGTGCAAAGTAGAAAGTATTTCTATCTGTATTTTAGAGGTAAGCAAATAGATTCAGAGTCCTAAGTGATTTGCCAAGGTGAATCTACTAATGAATAGTGAAATCAAGACTCAGGGTCGTGTCCTTCTGTCAGTCACACATACACACCTGGATGTATTCATTTGTTGAGTATCTAGCCTGTGTCAGGCACTGTGTTATCTAAAGTCAAATCGCATGTTTGGTTTCTTTTACACTTCTTATCTCTCCTTCCTCAACCACGACTCAGTTCCTAGAAGGCACCTCTGTTTCTCTGCATCTTGAGCATTTGGCACAGGGTCTGAAACTGAGAAGCTCTGAGAAATGGCTACTGGTTGACCAGTTCAACCCTGGACCCCTCATTCTCCACATGCCCTTAGCTATCCAGGCTGCATGGGTTTGTGTGGGGGTTAAAATGCGCACAGATCTGCTTTTGGCTTGGAGCCCTACGACCCAATAGGAGAGGAAATATCCTTTTCTTAAAAGCTACAAAGGGTGCCCCACACCAGTACCATCATCATCCCCTTGTGACTCAGTCAACCTCATCCCCAAAACTGGCTGTCTGGGTGCTGACCAGGTCTCGTCCTGTCCTCTTCTCCCACAGCTTTGTCACCCGAAAGCACCGCCAGGTGTGTGCCGACCCACAGAAGAAATGGGTGCGGGACCACATCAACTCATTGGAGATGAGTTAGAATGAAGGGCGTTTTGAACCTGAACTCATGCAAACTTCCCCAGTGCTTCTGTTCTTGTCCCAACCACCTTGGGAGACTCCCCACAAACCCCTACTCCCACTTCCCCCTGGGAGGGCCCAGATCCCACCACCCAGCAGCAGCTGTAAAAGCCTCCTCCACCTAAAGCTCCCAAGATCTCCTGAGGCTCACCCTTGTGCATGCAAAACCCCTCGGCTATTTGGCTCAAGCTCTGCAATCAGAAAGGAAGTCAGCCTACCTCTGGAGGCGAAGAAGGGAAGAAGATTGGGCTCCTTCCATAAAGTCCTGTGGCCACAGCTTCCCTTGAAACCAGCTTTCCATTAAAATTCTCTGGCTGACTGACAAATGTGAGAAATCAGCTTTCCATTAAAATTTTCCATGCAGTTACCAAGTTGGCTCCTGGTTTGATTGCCTCCTCAGGAACCCTCCTTCCTCACAAGCATCAAGCAAATAGTTATATAGTGAAAGTAACTGTCATGTCTTTTTAGAGTTCTTTAGCAGACTGTGTGTGTGTGTGTGTGTGTGTGTGTGTGTGTGTGTGTGTGTGTTCAAGTATTAGGAGTTCAGATCAAATCTTTGTAGAATGTTCCCTAATTTGGATTTGCCTGGTTGTTTCCTCACAATTCGATTCAGGTTAAACATTTCTGGCAGGGACACCACATGGCTGACACTGTGCTCATCAGGGTACATGTTGGTTTGGTGGTGATGTTGAGTCTGAAGGCCTTGCGGCCCAGGTTTTCTTACCACAGCGAGCTGGCTGCTGTGTGCCGGGCACTAGGCCAGGTATGGGAGGTTGGAGGGGAGAGTAGAGATGAATGAGCCACAAGCCACAATCTTTAACTTCAGGCAGATTAAGCATGATTAACAACTAAAGGGAAGCAACTCTTCAAAAGACTGTGGTCACGTTGGGAGTGGGAGCTGGTGGGGGGGGGGTGAAATGACACCACTGAAGGGGGTGAGGCAGGGTGCCTGGGGGAGAAAAGAGACATCAGAGATGAGATAACTTTTAAATGAAGTTTCAAAGACTGGAGTAACAATTTAGCATGTAGGAAAGGCCTGACAGGTAGAGGACACAGCATATGCAAAAGCAGGAGGTATGCAAGGCAGCTCCTCACCACACAGAGAAGAGCTTGGTCTTTTGCTGCCAAGCAAGGAGGTATGTGTATAAAGGGGCTTTCCTGCTCCTGCCATTTTTCTGATGACTAATCCTAAGAACCACCCCTCCCATGGGCTGATATGCTGCTTGACAGTTCACCAAATGCTTTTTCTTCCCCATGCGTGCCTCTCCACAGCCCCTCTGGCTCCCAGACAGACCTGACTTTCCTACTTTTCAGATGAGGAAACTGAAGCTCCCAGAGGTCAAGTGACTAACTAGAGGTCACGGGCCAGAAGACACCCAACAGACCAGGAGACTTGGGGGGGTGGGGCCTCTGGGGGCGGGGCTCAAGAATGGAACTGGAGTCTTCCATTTACCTAGGAGATCCGCTTGCTCAACACTCAGAAGCTTCTATCCGCAGAAGCCCCAGCCCCTCACCAATCCCTCTTGTGCCACAGAGGACAGGTCTCCCCTAGCTGTGTCCCCACGCTCCCAACATCCCTGTATTGTCCTGCCTGGGTTCCCTGTGGCGCCACCAGAAGAGGAGGATGGCCTATGAAAAATCAGCTGATATCTTGGATATCTCCAGGTCAATGTTCAAGTACCCGTGGCTGGAATACCCAGAAAGGACCAAAGGTGAGGCTGGAATGGACAGGAATAGAATCAGGGGTAGGGCCTAAAAAGAAGCTCCCTGGCTCCCTCTCCCATGACAGGGGTCTAGTGAATTCAGCAAATCCACAGGAAGGGTGAGGGCAGGCCACTGGACACTGGGTGGCTCCCCACGGCCTTCAGGGTAAGCTCCAAGACCCTCAAAGATGAGACATCTGTCTCCCCAGCTTCAGCTCCCACATCTGCACCCTGCTCTCTACCCAACTCCCCACCTCCCAGTCTCTGAAAGAAGTTGTTCTCGTGCCTAAAGCTCTTCCCCCTTATCTATCGGTCTAACCCCAGACTGAATCTCTGGAAAACCTTCCCTGATCCTCCCAGGCAGGTTAGGGGCCTCATCTGTACCACCTGTGCCTATATCCTCACGTCTGTCTCCCTTTGTTAATCACTAGTAAACAATTCTGTCTCACCAGCTAGATCCATGGTTCTCAAAGTGGGATCCCAAGACAAACAGCATCAGTATCTTGTTAGAGATGCAAATCCCCAGCCCCCACCCTAGATCTACTGGATCTATATTTAGGATGAATGCCAGAAACTGGTTGTTTTTTTTTTTAAGATTTTATTTTTTTATTTATTTGACAGTGAGAAACACAGCGAGAGAGGGAACACAAGCAGGAGGAGTGAGAGAGGGAGAAGCAGGCTTCCTGCCGAGCAGGGAGCCCGATGTGGGACTCGATCCTGGATCTCCGGGATCATGACCTGAGCCGAAGGCAGTCGCTTAACCAACTGAGCCACCCAGGCGTCCCAGAAACTGGTTTTAAGAAGCTCTCCAGGGGCGCCTGGGTGGCTCAGTTGGTTGAGCAACTGCCTTCAGCTCAGGCCATCGAGTCCCATGTCGGGCTCCCTGCTCGGCAGGAAGCCTGCTTCTCCCTCTCTCACTCCCCCTGCTTGTGTTCCCTCTCTCGCTGTGTTTGTTTCTCTCTGTCAAATAAATAAAATCTTAAAAAAAAAAAGAAGCTCTCCAGGTGATCCTACTGCACATTCAACTCTGAGAACCACTGTAAGAGACCACTGGTTTGTACCATCAGCTGCACATTAGAATCCTCTGGGGAACTTTCTGAAAGGCCTAGGCTGTAGGCCCAGAGCATCAAATTCAATTAGTCTGATGTAGGCCCAAGACAGGTTAAAAGCTCCCCCAAATAATCCTAACATGCAGTGTTCACTAAATGCTGAATAAATGAATGCCTGAATGGATGATTCTTAGCCCACCTTTTATACCACAGAACTCAGAAAAGCCATGGCTCCTGTTCACCTGCCCTTGTCCTGCTACCAGGTAAGACCCCTAACTTTTGCTCCCTTGGGAGCTTTGTTGAAGTGGGAGGAGCAGCAGACTGCTCCCTTCCTTTAAGGCCAGGTCACAGAACCCTTGCACTCATCCTTGGGGCTGCCACTAATTCTGTGTGACCTTGGACAACTCATTTGCTCTCCTTGAGCCTCAGGAGCTTCGACGGTCACAGGCTCCATTTGCAGAGTTGCTATGAGTTACTATCTGTAATGCTGTGGCTATGCAGGCAGTGCTTAATAAGGAGTCATTTTTATTCATTGACGCAGGGATCCTCATAGTTAGACTTGCCAGATAGAATACTGGATGCCCAACTAAATTTAAATTTCAGATAAATAATATTTTTGTGTAAATATGTCCCAAATATGGTATCCAATACCTAAAATCTAAATTTACCTAGACATCCTGGTTTTTATTTCCTTGGTTTTCACTAAATCTGATAACACTACCCATTGTGAGTATGTGCTCCACTTTCTGAAATCCTGGCAATCACATGACAACCTTGACTATGATCTTCTCAATCACCACACTGAAAACCACTGGCTGAAACCCCTCTTGTTGATCAGAGAACTGACTCTGACAAAGGCTGGAGAAGAGAGAGGAATGAATTCTAGCCACATCTGCACAAAGTCCCCTGAGCCACCCCACCACCCTCCACTACAATTAGAGCCGCAGTTCCACGACTGTTTGATAGGTTGCTTAAGGAACTAATGCTTTGCCAACTAAACTATAAAGTTCCACGAAGACAAGGATGATGACTGCCTCCCCAGCACTTAGCACAGGGATTGGCACTTAGCAGGTGCTCGATAACTGTGCTGCATGCCTGAATGAAGGGGCCTGTGCCTGTCTTTTCCCTTTCTCCACCCCACGTCTCCTCCCACGTCTCCCTCATCCCTTGTCTTTTCATCTCCTTGCCCAGATGGCCTTTTCAAACTGCTTTGAGATCCTCAAATAGCCGAACGGTGGACTCCAATTGGTTTACAGATCAACAAGGGCTTCCCAATCTGTATCTCATTTGGTCTTTGCAACAAGGGTACAGAAAGAACAAGGATTATTAGCTCCATTCTGCAGAGAATACTGAGATCTTGGTGGGTGAAGTCATTGGCCCAAGTCACACAATGGGTAGGAGGTCTCTGACTCTAGCTGAGAGACTAAAGGGCAACCCTCTCACCTAGTCCCTTTTTATCCTGGTCCTTTTCCTGGCTGAGGAATCTCCCCTGCCACTGCTGTGCCATTCACACCCCCCAGATGCCAAAGGAAGAGTTTCCCCCAAGCCCAGAGTGCTGGAGGCAGCACCCAAGCAAGCCACATGCAGTGCCTTACTGCTACTTCAAGAAGCCTGAGATCTACACGCACTGGCACACCCTGTATGATCAGCGACACAAACGGGAGGACCAGAAAATGTTGCGGAAAACAAGAGATCACCTTAGGTGTGCTCTGCCCCTCCCTATTCTCCACACCCTTCATACCTCCTGGGAAAGAGGGGAAGGAGAAGGAAGAAGTGGGATAAGGGGTGGGGCAAATGCAGCTTACAGATCCCAGAGAGGAGCCTGGGGTAGGAGGGGCAGCATCTGTCTTCCTCAGGTCCCATCTCTGAGGTGGGCTGAGGACCAAGGGCAGAGGAGAATTTGTGAGTGCGAAGGAGGGAACGAGGGGACCAAGGCTGCCTGTGCAGTTTCTCACACAGACAACTCAGAGAGGACACGCCCATCCAAAAATTCCATCTCCCTATGACCAAGCTGATTATAGAATCTCAGATGGGATCCAAACCCTCAGACCCTACTGAGAACCCCCTGAAGCGGCAAAGATTAAAGGTCAGGGACCACAGTGGGAGGGAGAATGGGGAGGCTCCCTTTCTGTGGGTGCCCTTACCTTGGGCTTACATTACCCTTCAGCCCTCAGTCCCTGCCTTCAAAGTGGAGGGAGGAAAGGAAAAGGGATTGGATGAGCTCCTCTCCATTTGAAGTTCTACAACTATATTTATCCCTTTCTTCCTCTCCATGGGTTCCCTTGGATGGGCAGGAACTCACAAAAAGCCTGGAATCTCCCAGAGAGCAGGAGCAGTTATATGCAGCACAGGTAAGAGAGGTGGCAAGGGTAGTGGGTCATGGCCACAGGTAGGAGTTGTCTGAGCTGAGGAGTAGAAAGATGCTTGGTGGGGAGGACAGTATTCCAAGAGAGAACTGTATTCAGAGGATGTAACTGATGGGGGCAGTGTCTGAGCTCTCTTCTCGTTCTTCCACCCCTGTCTTGTAGGCTCTGGGATGCCTGGGCATCAATGACAAGTTTGTCATGGAGGCACTATGGCAGGTGGTGAGTCTAGGGCTGTATGGAGCTCATGAGAGGAGGAAACAGGGTCTGAGGTATATCGAGCATGGGCAAAGGGGCACAGACAAGGCTCGCTAGGGTGCAAGGATGCTGGATCAGAAGCAGTGAGGAGAGAGATGCCAGTGTATGGCATGCCCCATCTCGTGCCCATGGCTTCCTTGAAGGGCAGCTTGGTGGGACTGGGGGAATCTGAAGGTCTCCTCTAACAGAAAAGACCCTCAACTTAAAAGGAGAAAAGAGCTGGGACTGAGTTCATTCTCTACCTTAACCGAATCAATGCTCTGTGCTTATATGCCAATTTATAATGGGGAACATGCGCTCTTATCCATATTCTCATTTAAATCTTAAAAATTAGGACTAGGCAGAGGTTATCTGCATTTTTCTAATGGTAAAATGGAAATCTTAAGAGTGAGCCAAGTGACTTGCCCAAGGTCACACGGCTACTAGATACCAGATAGGGATCTGAACAAAAGTCTTACTCCCAACTTAATATTCCATCCATTGTACTGTTCTGCCTATTGTGTTTGAGCATAGACAGGTCACTCTCTAGGCCTCAGTTTCCTCACTTGTAAATGAAAAGTTAAGCTGAGAGGATTCTTAATGCTCTGACCTTCTATCACCTTACGGCATATCTCCACCACCTGCCTCTTAAATCAGGCCCAAACTGGTCCAGAGAATGTGAAGTATGAGGCCTATCGAAGCCTGGCCATGCTGGGTGAGTATGTCCACTCTCTGGGAGGGGAGTGCGGGAAAAGTGAGAAAGGAAGCAGCGCAGTCCCTTTCCCCTTTGGGTGAGGATACCCACTTCTACCTAGCATTGGAGGATCTGGGAACTAGCCTAGGTACTATGGGCAGAGAGAGGAAAGTGGAGTGAAAAGGAGAAGAGATTGGGAAGGGAGCGGAAAGGCCCCTGGAACTTCAGCCATGCTCAGTTAGCTGCACTAGTGTCCTGGGAGGACGGGCAACACCTCGAGATCCAGTACTTACAACTTCTGTCTTGAGCGCACAGTGGAGTCAAACAGATCCTGGCAGAGAGGAACATCCCTGAGGCTCTGCCCTGACCTGCGGACCCTCCCTTGTCCAGGTTGCCTGAATAAGCACGTGATCCAGGTTCTCATCACACAGCTGAAGGGGCAAAACGAGGGGCGAAGGATGGATTCTCTGACAGGGCTACGAGCAGCTCTAAACTCCTGGGCTGCTGTCCCCAAAGACAAGGTGATTGGGAGGAGAGTCAGTAACTGGGGCAGGCAGGACAAGATAATTGATGGTGCTGGCTGTGTTCAGTCAAGGAGAAGGTAACCTAGCTCCTAGCCTTGATGGGCGAAGACACGGTCCTTGTGGAGTTCCCTGTGGAACAGTTTCCCTGAATAGAAGCACTGGCGTGGCCACACAGGAGTCACACAACCCCTGAAAAGCCAGCTTTCAGAGCTGCAGTTCGTTCATTTCCAAAATGGAGACAGTCACAATCATCACGATGAGCACTGAGTACTGTACAGAACTGCTAAATCACTAAATTGAAACTAACTGAATACTGTACATTAACTATACTAATACAACACTGTACATTACCTACATTTCAATAAAAATTCATTAACAGACTTAACAAATAAAATGGATAATTATAGCACTGTTGAGATTAAATGAGATAATGTGTTTTTTAAACGGTAACCATTATCATCCCCAAAATAACTTACTAAAGAAAAAACCTCTCTTAAGAGGGGAAAGGGATCAAAAGTCTGCAACACTACTCACATTTTTTCCCTTTTAGGTCCTCTTACTTTGATGTCATCACTGCTCCATGTGAAAGAGAGGTCATCATTCATCCATTTACTCAACAAATATATATTAAACAGCTATCACGTGCCAGGCACTGTCCCAAGCCCTTAAGATATATCAGGGAACCAAACGCATTAAGATCCCCTGCTCTTGTGGAGTTTACCTTCTAGTTGGGGAGACATACAATAGCCAGTAAACTTAATTATATGTATGTTAGAGATGACAAGTACAGTGGAAAAATTAGGTAGCAGGGTGAGGATGATCAGGAATGCCAAGTGGGGATGGGACTAGGCTACAGTTTTAAACACAAAAGGGAAGGAAGGCTTCGTTTAAAAGGTGTCATTTGAGGCAAGACATGAAGAAGGTGAAGGTGGTAGCCTCACAGATATCTAAAAGAAGGCATTCCTGGCAGATGGGCCAATCAGTGCAAAGGCTCTAAGCCAGGAGCATGCTTGGCCTAGTCCAAGGATAATAAGGAAGCCAGTGTGGTTGCAGTGGAGTGGAAATAGAGAAAGCAGCAGAAAATGAAGGCAGGTCAAAGTAGTTAACAGGAGACTCAATTATATTAGATTTAGATCAATTCCATCTACTAGACTAGATCATACTAGATCATTGCTTTCTGGACAACTTCAAGTACTTGGACTTTTACTCTGCATGAAGTAAGGAACAAAGCAGTGACATAATCTAACTTAAATTTCAAAAGGTTCCCTCTGCTGTGCTAAGATGGGGGGGGGCGTTGGGCATCAGGTGGAAGTAGAAAGACCAATTAGGGGCTACTGAAACAATTCTGGACAGATATAATGGTGGCATGGACCATGGTGGGTGTAGTGGGATTAGTAAAACTCTTGACAGGTTGAATGTGAGCTACCAAAGACAGTGAGGAAAGAAGGATGAAACCAACTAAGATGTTCCTGAAAGCAAAACAGGTCTGGAGGTAATATCAGGGTTTGGACAAGTTATGTTTGACACATCTACTGGACCTCCAAGGGAGACAGCAGGTAGAGCTGGATATATAATTTCAAGCTTAGAAGTCTGAACCAGAGAAAGGAATTTATGAGTTGCTGACATACAGACAGTATTTAATGTCATTCAATTAGATGAGATCACTAAGGACCAAGTATGAAGTCTTGGGGCAATGAATATTAAGAGCTCAGGGAGAAGAGGAAGAACACGTAAATAATGATAGCTGGCCATTAGGTAGGAAGACATCCCAAAAGTATGGTATTCTGAAAATCAAGGGAAGAATATATATCAAGGAAAGGAAACAAATCAACCACATCAAATACTATAAGGACTGAGACATAGATTAACAATGCAGGACTCCTTGATTATCTTATAACAAGAACAATCTGGTGGGGTCACGGGGTGTAGATCTGACAGAAGGAGTTTAAGAGTGAATGGGAGGAAAGAAAGTAGAGATGGCAAGAATGGACAACTTTCCAAGTTTTGCTGGCAAGGGCTGTAGCTGGCACCAGAGGTGGATTTTAGAAAAAAAGAAAAATAGCATGTTTCTGTGATCCAGTAGTTAGAAAAATGATAACTTTGAAGAGAGAAAAAAGAGTTGTGATTAGGTGAGATGAGCTCTAACACAAAAGTAGAAAGACTGACTTTAGACAGAGTCTATAGTAATAAGTGGAGGGAAGAACACATGGGTGCAGGTATTGGACAGAAATGGTGGTAGATGCCTCTGGAACTTCTTTTCCAGCTGCTTATATTTGCTCGGTAAAGTAGGAAGCAAGGTCATCAGCTGAGAGTTAAGAATGGAGGAATAAGTGTTGGAGGTTCCAGAGGACAGGGTGTGAATCAGGAGGGTGGGAAAAAGAATTGCCCAGGGAAAAATAGTATGGTTACTAGGTAGCACCAAGGGTCTAAATAAAGTTCATGTTCACACATTTAAAGCAAGATCGGTTATCATGACTGTGTGCTTTTCTCCAGGAAGTGCAGGCACAGAGTAAGTGGAGAGTTGACTACAATGAAGCAAGAGGAGGGAAAGGAGTTGAATGAGGAAAGCAAGTGACTATAGTAGGACCATGGAGTTTAAGCTGGGTAGAGGAGCAATGAAATAAGGAACAATGAAAAGGTGCTCAGTGGACCATTAATCCTTGTGGAGTGCAATAATTACTGGCATCAGGAGGTGAGCTGGAAAGATAGGAGGTGATGGTCAGAGAGTGGGGTCCATGAAATGGAGATCATGGAGAAGTCACAGTAACGGATAATGGTAAAAACCTGTGAAAACTAAAAAAAAAACAAAACAAAAAACAAAAAACGGTGAAAACTAATGGCTGATTTAGAATGGAGGATAAGGACAAGACTACTGGAGGAGTAGGATGAATGACATGTATCTTTTTTAAATATCAGGAATTAAGACTGCAGAAGTGTTCAAGACAGTGACAGTCATCCATCCACAAGATAAAGTTGCAGAGAAATGAGGAGATAAGACCTAGGAGCAAGTAGAGGACAGCAAAAATAAGGGGAAGTGGGTAAAATAATCTGAGGACATTAGGAGGGACAATGCTCTGGAAGTAGCAGTGAATTTCCCTGGCTGATGACACAGTCCCCCTGCCCATTCACTCCTTGTCTCCCTCAGAGGACTCAAGTCGGGGATGAAGACAAGTTGGTACCTGTGCTGCAGATGCTCATAAACAAGTCATCGAACGAAGCAGCCGTCGAGGCAGCCCTGTGCTTGGGTTTCCTGAGGCCCTGCAGCAACACAGCCCAAGAGTTCTTGCTGTACTGCCTGAGCCAAGGGTCCAAAACCCAGCAGATGAAGGTGTGAGGGGCAGGAGGCTGGACTCTCTGGGGAGCACTGGGAAACCAGAGCCTGGTGCTGACTTTGGTAGTCTGGACCCCGTCATACTCAACCAGAGAAATGAAGGTTTAGTGGGGGGCACCGTGGGGACCTGTGTGTGTCTACACATCACACAGACCTAAGTGTATGTGTCTGTATGTATTTCATCTGTATGAGTGTTCATTTACAAATGTGCACGTATGTGCACACGTGAGCTTATTTTCTCACTGAAAAGGTGAAAAAGCAGGAGAATGGACCCCACCTGTTCCCCATGAGTGGTAGGCTCAGCCCTCAAGCTTACCTGGCTATCCAGATGCCTCTTGGCCCTGCCTGCCCCCACAGGCACTCAAGATGCTGGTCAAGATGATGCATGTACACACAGCCACAGTCATCAGGGCCATCCTAGACCAGCTGTGCTATTCTAGTGTCCTGGAGGTAAGCTCTCAGACTGTCTAGGACCCTTTCTTCTCCAGCACTAGCACAAGGGTGAGGGATAAGGAATAGAGTTTATCTTTCACATCTGCCCTCAGCACCGCTTTGAAGCCACCCAGATGCTCAAGACCATTGGGCTGGAAAAGATCCAGGCACAAGGGCTGGAGGGATTCACATTTGACCTGCTCTGGAGGAAGACGTATAATGAACCTTTCCTTGTAAGTGAGACCAAAGCTCCCAAACCCAGACAGCCCAAACGTGCCTCCTTTCCCTTCTCTGAAGGCCTCTGCTGGCTTGGCTCCCACCACACTGCCCCACAAATCATCATATTCATTCTACGGCACTAATGCACTCCCTGATTCCCTGTTCCCCTAATACCACCCATGTTTTCAGGCCACCCTGTGTTTGCTCAGGCAGTTCTCTCAGTGAAAAGTGCCAAATTATCCCTCCCTCCCTCTGCAAGGTAAAAAACTGCCTCCTGCTATTTATTCACTCCTCTCTCCTCCTGCCTGTCACAGTAAGATTGCTCCTGCAAGTCCAGTCCAAAGGCCTCCTATGGGAACCTTTCCCCAAATCACCTCCAACAGAGTGAACCCTGCCTACTTCTGTGCTCCTTTGCTTTCATCTTTATTGTAGCTTGTTACAGAACCAGCCACAGAACTTCTAGACATTTTTCTAGAATGTAAATCAGATTGTGTCTCACCTCTGCATGAAACTTCAGTAGCTCCTCCTCAATGCCCTCAGGAAGGCTTACATTGCCCTTCACCACTCAAGGCCTGCTTCCCTCTCTAGCTTCATTTCTCCCCGCTCTTGCTCAGGGCCATACACCAGCTAAGCCTATAATGATCCTGTCCCCATTTATACGTTACCTCCAGTGTAATTTCTCAGAGTACCCCACTTTGAAGATTCTCGGTGTGGTCACCTTGCTAAACTGAAATATTTTGTCCCCTAACCTCTGTGTGCTCTCTCCTGCCTCTAAGCTTTTGTACATGCCCTCCACTCTGCCCAAAAAAATCACCCCACCCCAGCCCTCTACTGATTAACTGCCCTTCACCCTTCAGACTTCTGCTGAGACATCACTTCTTCCAGCAAATCTTGGTGGTACCTAGACTGAGGAGATACTCCTATGTTCACCCTACAGTTAGTTCAATTGTAACATTTACAATACTGAGTGCCTACTCACTGGTCCACTTCCCCTACCAGACCAGGAGTTCCCCAAGGCAAGGACCATACACAGCAAAGATCAACATTCCATAGGGGTTTGTGAGCACTTCAAGGTACACTCCCGCATTCCTTTTCTTCGTTCTCCCATCTTAATCCTCCTCCAGGCTATGAGGCAGGCTGTGGCTGAGACTGTGGAAGAGCTCAAGATGAAGCCTACAATGATGAATTTGGTAGAGGCGTGAGTAGCTCTGCCTGGAAGCTGCCGGAGTGAAATCCTAGGCTCTCGGGAAGGAGCACAGGGTTGGAAAGAGCTGAGAATCTAATCCCAATTCTTAACTTCTCACTTGTCCATGCCCCTAGCCAACTCACTCTTTGAACCCTGGGATTTTTTTTTTGTCTGTAAAAGGGGGCTAATAATATTCAGGGTTGCTATAAAATAAGAGGACGTGAAAAGGATCTGTAAAAGAGTTCTAGACAGATGAGTTGTAGTTCAGTGCCTCCTGGCAAACTGCAGTACCGGCCTTTCCCTTCCTAGCTCCTTTCCTGACCCAGGCAACAAGAGGGAGCAACTGATGAAATTAGCATCACTCACTGGCCTAACGCCCAATTCAGTCTGGGCTGCAAGAAACAACCAGCCTTCCTCCACTACCCTCTAATTGGATAACACACTTACTCCCTTCTACATAGGCAACTAATGAACTCAAATGCCACTGCACGCCAGGAAGCAGTCACGTCTTTGGTAAGGCCAGCTCTGCTTCTCTGATGGCAGGAGGAGTAGGCAAGTGAGCACAATTACTTAGGAGCGATGAAGTTTGGGGAGGTTTGCTGGCTTATTTTAGAATTCCAGCCCTACCAGGAATTCAGGGGTAACCTCTTTTTCAGGATAGGAGGTAGGTGGGATAAAGGACAGGAAATGGATATGACAGGCATTGCTCATATACTGCAGGAATTGTCTTGATTCTTCCCGATGAACAGTATGTACTGGAACCCAATGCAGTGACCCCAAAAGGGAAAGGGATACCTCAGCCGGGGAGCCACAGCACCCACTCTCCAGGCCACAGGGTCATCAAAGGGGGACTAGAATGGAAAAGAGCACCAATGGGGCACACTCATAGGCTGGCTACTTAGTCCTTCTCATTCTGCCTCTGCCAGGGTGTCCTGGGGATCCGCAGCCCACAGGTGTACCACCTGCTCCTGGACATGCTAGACACAGAAAAGAGCCAGGCTGTAAAGAAAAGCGTAAGGCATTCCCACCCATCTCTTCTGCTTCTCTACCCCTCCTCTAAGCCTCTCCCACCCATCCTCATCACTTGTTCTTTGTCAGGAGGGAGGAAAGGGGAATGAGCCTCAGACACTATCCCTTCACTTCATTCCTTGGGGCCAGAGTGGCCTGTGGCCAGAGCCCCCCTCTCCCTGAGGCGCCCTCTCTGCTCCCAGCCTTGGCCTGAAGTGAGCCAGCCATAGGACTTTTGTTTCAATGCAGCTGCTAGAAACATTAACACTCTTGGCCTCGACTGATCCCTGGATCCAAAACAAGCTGAAGAACAAGGTTCTCTTTGTCTATGAGGCACTTAAGACTGATAACGAAGAAGGGCCTACAAGGTTCCGGAAAGAGCCTGAGAACCCAGAAGAGTTAACTATCCAAGACTTTCAACTTGCACAGCTGAACCCCTTGTTTATTGCAAAGTCCAGAGCCACATCAGACCAACAGAAAAAGCTGAGTGCCCAGAAAGGCTCTGCCTTCTACCTCTCCTCTGCCTTCCCACACAGTTTCTCCAAACCAAAACACAAGGCACCGGCCACAGGGCCCTGGGTGCCTACGATCAGGAAGCAGCTCCAGATTCTTGCTAAGACCTCCCAATAGGCCAGTTCTTTGGGCCAAGTCCCCACTCTCTCCCCAGGGTTGCTTCTCAGGTCCCCCTGGGAAAACAATCTATAGACCTATCTTCCATGAATAAATGAGTGTCACTCTACCTATCACTGCTAGTCCTTGTCAGGGGCTAAACAGAAACTCAGGTCTCCTCACTCCTGGTTGAGTATTAATTCACTCAGCCACATGTCCTTTTCACAAAGGGAAAGAAAGCTGCTCCAGTAGCCAACCTGCCTCCCTAAAACAAGCCTTTGTTTATGCCCAAAATTTGATGAGCCTCTGCCCAGAGTGGGTTGCAGAAGGAAAAGTAGGAGAAAATCCTGGAAAGCTTGGCACTTGGACCATTTCCTCTTACCAACTTGTCGCTTGTCACCCCTCACCACCACCTCCCAGTGGCTGGACGTAACAAGGCTATACTCAAGACAAAGCATCTCTGTCTCTTCACCACCTGCTTTCTGCCTTCCTCAGGACCATGCCCTGTAACAGGCCCTATTTACTCTCTAAACTGCTTCAGTTTCTCCCATGTTTGTTCTAAAGGCTTGTTTCCCTCTGCCAGTAGGACCTGGTACACCAATCCCAACAATCTACATGCGCCAGTAAAAAGAAAAGGCCAGATTTTGTGGAGTCAGAAAAATCTGAAGTCTAAATCCTAGGGTCCATCACTTTTTTGAACTTTGACTTTGGACAAGTTATTTAATCTGTTTCCTCACCTACAATAAAATGAGAATAATGCATACTACCTCAGAGAGCTCCTCTGAGTAAACGATAATATAAATCCTAATAGACTGCCTAGCATCACATAGTAAGCACTCAAATATGAGCTTTTCTTTTTCTCTCTTCAGTGTTATGTGGCCCTGTGACCACCAAAGGTTAAAAATGTCCTGCCACCCCTATTAATTCCCCCAATCTGACTGAAGTGATCTAAAAGGTCAGCTTCTTATTAAGCAGAGAAAGATCAAAGTAAAACAGATGTTCCTTTCCATATCCCCCCACTCCACGTTCTAGAGTGGTCCAGTTATTCTGAATTCAACACAGTGTCACTCAGATGTATCTCCCTACCTACCCCACTATTTCCAGATGCATGTTTTGCCTCATAGAGTTGTAAGTAAAAAATGGAAGAGTAGTTTCACTATTCTTGAGTATAAGCAACACAACTTCCACTAGTGTGGCACAAAGACCAAAAATGGCAAAAAAAAATGATCCTCCTCTCTCGTCCACTCTGCACCTTTGGGCCAATGAACAATCTAACCCAAATTTCCCTGGGCCTTAACAGTTTGTGGGTTGTTAGGGGCTTAATAACTACATAATTCAGGCTCTCAACTCCTGAAAAATCCTACCCACAGATCTCCAACCTCTGCTCCTCCTCATTTCTAGCTCTCTAGAGGATGGTCTTATTACTTGACCAGATACCAGTCTCTGCTCAACACCTCAATCCTAATCTCACCAATCCTCATCAAAAGGTTTAAGACAGCACTGACAAAGTTCTGCAGAGAGCACCCCATCTGGTACACCACCAGTGTATTAGAGCATTCCCAGTACCAAAGCCACCTAGATTCAACACTCTGACGAACATGCTTAATTAATCTAATCTGTGGCTAGTTTCCCTCTGAGGCCGGAAAATGCCCACTTCTTCCAGCCAACAGGGTCTATTAGTATTGTTCTTTGGACACCATACAAAAATACATTAAATTCCCCCTTAGGAAGGCCAGGGACAGGAGGTGGAATCTGACCCAACACTGCAGGGAAAACGAGTCAGCCATGTGAATATTTGAGGAAGGAGAATCCTAGACAAAGCATATGCAAAGATACTTAAACAGAAGCATATTTGGTACCATCAAGAATTATGACCAATGTGGCTAAAGCCAGGTTAAGTATGGATAAATGTTACATAAGGTTGGAGAAGGAGACAAGAGGCCAGATCATAAGGGCTTTGCAACCCAAGGTAAGGAATTTATAGCCTACATGTAATAAAAGTCAGTGGGGTGACTGGCTGGCTCAGTTGGTAGACCAGTGACTCTCAATCTCAGGGTCATGAATTTAAAGTCCCACACTGGGCATGGAGACTACTTAAAAAAAAAAAAAAAAGTCCACGAAAGGCACAAAACAGTCATTTACATCTTTATGGTATCATTTGGCTGCTACTGGAAAAACAGATTTTAGAGGAACAAGATTGTGTTGAGAGGACCTATTAATGGGCTTTGCACCTGTATAGAAGAAAGATGATTAGTACTTCCAAGTTCGTAACCAAGAATATAAAGATGGGTTTGGGATATATTTTGGAGATAAAAAGACCTACATGTATAGGACGAACGAAAGAGAAATCAAATGCAAACTCTAAAATTTTCTATCTGGTCTGGGAGGACAGTGAAGACATTTACTGAGATAGCAAAGCCTAGGAAAAGAGAAATGGATCTGGAAAGGGACATCAAAAGCTGTTGAGGGCCATCTGGGTGGCTCAGTCATTAAGCGTCTGCCTTTGGCTCAGGTCATGTTCCCAGAGTCTGAAGGTGGAGCCCTGCATCAGGCTCCCTACCTGACGGGAAGCCTGCTTCACCCTTTCTCACTTCCCCTCCCTTTGTTCCTTCTCCAGCTGTTTTTCTGTCAAATTAAAAAAAAAAAAAATTCTGTTCAATACATTCTAATGAAAAGGTCAAGAAGAGGAGCACCTGGGTGGTTCTGTTGGTTAAGTGTCTGCCACCAGCTCAGGTCATGATTCTGGAATCCTGGGAAGAGGCCCCAAGTCCAGCTCCCCATTCAGAGGGAGTCTGCTTCTCCCTCTACCCCTCTCCCCTACCTGAGCAGAAGCACACGCTCTCTTTCACTCTCTCAAATAAATAAAATCTTAAAAAAAAAACAAAACAAAACAACAGACTAGGTCAAGGAAGAAGGCAAACGTATCCAAAGTTAAGGGCAGAGGTCAAGACTAGAGACTTAAATTTGGCAGTCATCACTACAGTAGATGGTATTTAAAGTCACAGTCTGAAGGAGTTCTTTCAGGATAAAAATGGGCGTAAAAAGAAAGACAAAGGTGATCAGAGCAAGCCCTGAGAAACTTCCAACATGTGAAGGTGAAGTAGGGAAACTAGCAAAGGAGACAGAAGTCAGTAAAGAAATCAGGGTGCATAATGTTGAATGCCACTGTTTTCTATGCTGCAGATTTGCACATCCAGATGCCTACTGAAATCACTCCCCTCATTTTGTTCCCAAACCTGTTCCTTTTCCCAGTGTCTCCTATTTAAATGAACAGCACATCTATCCAATTACCAGGCCAGAAACCTGAGTTCTCTCCCCACAATTTCTGACATCCAGCCAAATACCGTCAAATGTCCCTCCCCCATTTCTCAAATTAGTTCTCTTCTCCTCATCCAGTCATTGTCTGAGCTCAGACCAGTATCTCGCTCACCTGGCTTTCCATTCTGTTTCCAGTCCAGTGTCTCCACAAGGCAGCCATAAAAATCTTTAGTTGACACCACTCAGGTCAGGCCACACCCCTGGTTAAAATCTTTAATGACTCCCTATTTGGGGGCAGGGGAAAAATGAAATGCAAGCACCTTCTCACCAAGCTTGCTTACCTCTCCAGTCTTACCTTTTGCAGGCCCCTCCTTGAACTCAAACACAGAGCTTGGTCTTTACTCTTTCTCTTACCTCCTGACTTATCTGTTCATGTTATTCATTTTCTGCTGGGAACACTACTTCCTCACCCAGCCTTCATACTTGCCAACTACTATTCTTCTCTCAAGACTTACAAAACCTTCTTGACCCCACTTGACTGGATTAAGTGTGCTACCAATCAGCCTTCAAAGCACCTTGTACTCATTGTTATTGGAGTATTTGTCAGACCTTATACCGTCTGTTTTGCTTGATGGGCAACATATCCAGCATCTCATGCAATGTCTCACCCTTGGTAAGGATAGGAGAGTTCTTTAACATACCAGGCATATTGGTATATGGACCCTGGCTTGTCAAATCCTTACTTTTCCTATCTAGCCCTTAAACCTCACATTCCTAGCACCTAGAACACTGCCCTAAATAAATGGTTCACAACTGTAAACTGCAATTAAATTGACTTTATCAAAACTATCTGGTGAGCTTGACAGAGATTCCTAGGCCTTCCCACACTTAACAAGTTCTGATCAATTAGACCTAGGGTGAGGCCTAGGAATATCTAATTTTGACAACCTCCTCAGGTAATTCTGACATGCAGTCATTCTTGCAAACTACTACTCTAAACAGAGTAGGAACTTAGTATTGTTGAAAGTAACATTTTCATTTCATGAAACAATGCATTTCTTAATTCCTTAGAGTCTGCTGTAACTGAATCCTGAGTGTGACAGAACAATGCACTAATGTACAAAAGTCCACAAAACAAGCAGCCTTTATTGCAGTAATACAAAACACTTTCCATTTTGGCAATATTTTACAACGCACTTAGCTTCAAGGGTTGGAAAGGAGGTTGGAAACTAAACGAGGAAATTTTAATGGACATTTCTAAAAGAAAAACTGTCCCAGCCCTCCCACCCAAATAAAAATCCAAGTGTCACTTAATTTCACTACCCAAGAAGAGGCCACGAGGAAAGCAGCAGGCAAAACTCTGGCAATTTCACTATGGATCATGTCAGAGACAAAGGAACATTCAAAACAGTCATCAGTATGGTCGGTTGCGCTGATCATTTCTGTAGTCGTTTCTAGGAATGAAAAATAAAGAGCCAGACTAAATTCTAATTTTCTACCAAGGGGGAGCATCAGACACTTCCTCAGAGTGCTGGTTGACTGGTGTTGATTTGACAATTTCTGTAACAACGATACCATACCTGATTTATTTCTCTACTCCTAGAAGGTGCTTAATAAATGTCTAATTTATCAGCTTCAAGACCCACAGAGTTCCAAGAAGTTTTTTGCTATCACTCTCTTAAAAACTTCCCTTCTAGAATAAGGATTCCAAAGGACTGTGGTATTTCAGGAGGGCAGAGCCTGTGCCAATTCCAACTCTCTAACAGATGAGTGGCGTGATAGAATTAGGCAAGCAAACAATTTTGGGTCTGCCACTTACTGTGTGACCTCGGAAAAGTTACTCAGTGTTTCTTACTCCATAAAATAGGAAATACATCTACCTCACGGGGTTGCGAAAAGGACCAGAACTAAAGAACAAAAGCACTTCCACAGGCTTTGCCGCACAGCAAGGATTCCTAAGATAATAATTACTAATAGCTAACAATTATAGAGTGCTTACCATGGGCCACGAACTGTCAGAGCATAGTAATCTAATACAATTCTACGAAGGAGGTATTACTGGCCCCATTTTATAGATGAGAACACTCACGCTCCAAAGGGTTAACTAACTTGCCTAAGGTCACAGAGTTAGTAAATGGTGCGGCCACAATTTGAACCTAGGGAAGTCTTGCCTCTAAAACTCCATGCCCTTAACCACAAGGTATACTAATTCTCACTACCCTATACTGCCTCTGGCATACAGATGCTTAGTATAATAACTGAAGTTCTTTCACCATCACTGGTGATTCAACTTCTTCTGCCTCTACACCATTCACATGCACAACACACCCATCAGTACCATCAGTGATCTTATCTGGAAAAGGTATTACCGGAATCTTCAGAGAAACAACTACAACAGGTGACACAACACACAGGATTTCGGAAAACACACCCCGATGAAAGGTGTGCTCCCCCTCACTTAGATTAAGAACCTCTGATTTACATACAATTTCAAATTATCTCTCAATCTCAATTATCTTTAGCCATGAGGAAGAGAAGCACAATATATACACACACACCAATATAAAGATCTCCAAAACAAAATGAACTTTAGAAACTTCTAGAAAGAAAACTAAAAGAATCTTCTCCATCCTCACTGAGAGAGCTTCCAATGATAGATTCAAGTTCCAAAAAACTGAACGTTAAGAAAATGTGACAAAAAGGGCTCAGATTCCAAAGCCTAAGACCAGTGAGGTAAAAAGGTTAACAAGTACATTCTAATACTCACCTTCCTCCCATTTTGCCTCCATAGCCGCCTCGGTCTCCTCCATAGCCGCCCCCACTCCTGTCACCTCCATAGCCGCCACCTCGGTCTCCACCGTAGCCGCCGCCTCGGTCTCCTCCATAGCCGCCGCCGCCTCGGTCCCCACCGTAACCGCCTCCTCGGTCCCCACCATAGCCACCCCCACTCCTGTCTCCACCATAGCCACCCCCACTTCTATCTCCTCCATAGCCGCCACTTCTGTCTCCTCCATAGCCGCCGCTGCTCCTGTCTCCTCCATAGCCGCCTCGGTCTCCGCCTCTGCCCCCACGACCTCTATAGCCCCTCTCTCCACCGTAGCCTCTTCCCCGGAAGTCTGCAAGGTAGAAATGCAAACCAGTGAGGCCAACAGGATAATGTAAACCACCCTTAATGCTAGTCAGAAGATAAATGTCACGTAGATGCTGTTAAAAAGCAACTCACCTCCTCCTGAGGGACGAGAGTCCTCTGGTCTGGGCTCATTACACTGGTTGCAGGAATTCCTTCGAGCAAAGTTCATATTTCCACATGATCTGAGAAGGGGGTAAAATGAAAATGTCCAATAGTTTCCAACTGAATCAGAACCCCCTCTTGCATCCTCCAACCCCAACCCCAACTCCTACTACTGCCAGGGTAAACAGGATACTTACGGATTAGGGCAAACCCAGTCCCCACTTTTGGGGTCTCCACCTCTCCCCTGAAAGCCTCCACGACCTCTATATCCTCCACGTCCTGGGGTAAAGAAGGGTAGGAGAGAATAATCAGCAGCCGACTTTAAAACAGCAAAGGAAAGCACCAGATGAAAGAATTAAGAGCAAATAATAATCAATAACTGGGTGGCCACCCCCAAAATCAACACCTATGGTAGAACTCTGATTTTTTCATTTGCGGCTTTACTTAGTAAATCCAAGAAATGTGGGGAAAGACCCCAGGCACATATTACAGTGCAAATAATGCACTAAAAAACTTCAAAGTCCACTTTCTATTATAATACCCTCCTTGGTTTGAGAATCTCAGTGATAAAGATAGAGAAGACATGTAGAAGACATGTTTCAAATTTAAGGAATTAATAAACACAACAGAAATGAACAAGGTGGCAACAACCCTATCAGGGAACTTACAAACTGGTCAGATTACCTAATTAGGTATCACTTAATCAACTGCCTCCTGATCTCCAGGTGAATAACAAACTACCACAGAGCTTTCTAAAGGGATTTCCAGAATCTTTTTCCAACTACTTTCTTATCTATTATGACACCCTATTTACCCAATCTCCTTTCAGTACCCACTCTCGCTTTCAGATAGAAGGAAAGAAACCTAGGGGGAGAAAGAGATAGTAGTTCACACAAAAGAGACAGAACATGGACTCAAATTCAAACCCTCCGTACAATATCCAGGCGTGTGAGCAACAAGTGTCTTACCTCGTCGTCCACCTCCACTTCCACCTCCTCTCATGAATTCAGGTCTTCTGGTAGCAAAGGATACTTTAATAATGTTGCCATGGAATTCTTTTCCTAAGGAAAAAAAGTTTTGAAGAAATGCTACTCCACATCTCTACCTCTCAAAAGAAATATAAAACTTTCTTGGAAATTTTTAGAGAAATAACTGACATCCTCACATAAATTTAAATACATCAGTGTTCCCGAAGAAATCAAGGTAACAGTGCTAAAACATGACAGTCTATTGCATAGAGCCGATCTGTCACTGGGACGCAGTTACTTCTTACTAAGCAAAAAACCCTTGACAACTAATATTTGTTTTTTAAGATTTTATTTATTTATTTGACAGAGAGATCACAAGCAGGCAGAGAGGCAGGCAGAGAGAGGAGGAAGCAGGCTCCCTGCTGAGCAAAGACCGATGCAGGCCTCAATGCCAGGACCCTGAGATCATGACCTGAGCTGAAAGCAGAGGCTTTAACCCACTGAGCCACCCAGGCACCAGACATCTAATATTTGTATATAAAAAGAGCAAAGTGCAGAACCATGTGTGTAGCACCTCACCACTTCTACTTTATAAAGGGAATGAGTGTGTACACATATGTGTGCACATGTGCCTTTACATGCACATACGTGCTATATATATATACACTGCCTATCATGCTCAACTCTCAGGAGGGGAAAAGAGATCACTGGGGGGGGAGGGTCAAAGGCAGAAAGAAAGCTCATTTTTTACTTTGCATTTCTGGTACAGTTTGAAACTCTTTTACTATATGCAAGTAGTATCTTTAAAAATAATACATGCCAGAAAAATGAAAGCGTATGCGACTACTTACACACATGCTCACATACCTATATTCTGCAACCCCAGGGCCTGACAGACCGAAATTAATCTTTTCTTTTTTTTTTCTTTTAAGATTTATTTATTTATTTGACAGAGAGATCACAAGCAGGTAGAGAGGCAGGCAGAGAGAGAGGAGGAAGCAGGCTCCCTACTGGGCAGAGAGCCCGATGCGGGCCACAATCCCAGGACCCTGAGATCATGACCTGAGCCAAAGGCAGAGGCTTAACCCTCTGAGCCACACAGGCACCCCAAAATTAATCTTTTCATTTTAAACAAAAGGATTCATAAAATAGTCACAATTCCAGGAGACTCAACTCCCTAAATCAAAGCCCTTATTATTATGGCTGGCAACTTTCCAGAGTATCAGACAGTAGGACCTAGGAAGCCACTCATGGATTAGTGTTTTCAAAGCTACAGAATGACCTCAACTATGGAGTTAAGCTTAAGGGGCTCATATGCCCTGTGGGCAAAACGCACAATTATTTTTGAACATATGAGCAAAAAAGATTGCTTTCTAATTCACCAAAACTATGGAAAACATAGAAAAGTGAGGAAGAATGGACCTAGCCTTCAGAGCAAAGTGATAAGGCCTGAGAGATTAACGCAAAAAAGTAAAGAATATGGGTGCCTGGGTGGCTCAGCTTAAAGCCTCTGTCTTCAGCTCAGGTCATGATCTCAGGGTCCTGGGATCCAGGCCCTCATCGAGCTCTCTGCTCAGCAGGGAGCCTGCTTCCTCCTCTCTCTCTGCCTGCCTCTCTGTCTACTTGTAATCTCTCTCTCTGTTGGGTGGCTCAGTGGGTTAAAGCCTCTGCCTTCAGCTCAGGTCATGATCTCAGGGTCCTGGGATCAAGGCCCGCATTGGGCTCTCTGCTCGGCAGGGAGCCTGCTTCCTCCTCTCTCTCTGCCTGCCTCTCTGCCTTCTTGCGATATCAAATAAATAAATAAAATCTTTTTTTTTTTTTAATCTGTCAAATAAATAAAATAAAATCTTTTAAAAAAAGTAAAGAATATGAAGGTGAGGACAGATTATCACACTCTCATTTTTGAATAAGTAAAGAAATGCAATTAAGTTTTAAAAGACACAGGTATAATAATCCCAGGACCAGAAGGGACTTTAGGTGTCTACCAATCTAATCTAGGTCCTACTGTTTGATACTCTTATCAATCTAATCTAGCACGGTTAAGTCCTTTAAAGACAGAATGCCTGCGTTTGAATCCTGACTCTGCTGGTTATGCTATGATCCTAGAAATTATACATCAACTCCGTGCCTCAGTTTTAACATCTAAAAATAGTAATAATAGGGTGTATGCCTCATAGGGTTATTGTGAGGATCAAACTGAATTAATGAATATACAGCTTTTAGAACTATGCCTGCCTGTAAACCACAGTAAACACGCAATAAACTCTTTTTATTAGAGTACAAAACAACGAATTCCTAATAACATGGGAAAATGTTAACGAAAAAGGCATGAGACAAAACTACATCTGGAGTATAATGACAAACTTTATAAAATGCTTTTAAAAGAGTGCAGTTAAATTTAATAAAAAATATTAAATATTATCAACAATTATGTCAGAGTAGAGTACTACGGATGCTTTACTGCTTTCTTCTACTTTCCTATATTTCCTGTTTTCAGGGGGAAAAAATGTTACTATTTTTTCCAAATGTGTGTTAACTTCACATTTGAAGGGAAATTAATCTAAATTTACAAAGAGAGTTAAGCAGGCCAACTCTCTAAACCTCTACCAGGGTGGCTTCAAGCACAAGGTACAATAATAAGAAATACTGGAGACAAACAAGGAGTGCGCTCATCTACGTCATTTCTAAAGATATATAAAAACTCTGCCCTTTATTTTTAATAAAATATCCACAAAAGTAACATGAAAATAACCAGTCTACCAGAATATATTTTAAGACTAGAAAACATTTATCCTAACTGCATACTGAAACAGTAGGAGTAAGATATACCATCAAACCAGTCAATGGCTGCCTTAGCTGAAGGAGGGTCATCAAATGACACTGTTGCCTCTCCTTTTGGCTTCCCTGTGTCCTTGTCTGTATACAGATTTATCATTGGTTTTCCCGTCTTCTTATTTGTCTGAGGAATAAACAAGGTGGTATTAGCTTTTTAAAAAAAAAGTGATCATAAACCACACAAAGATTTTTTTAAAGAAATTCACAAATCCATACTACAAATACTATATAGCTAATAGAAAAGTTATCTATAGGTTCTGAAAAGGAAAACTCTTTTAAGATATATTAAGTAAAACCCAAGCTATGAAAATGATACTGTATGTATACATTATATTTTATGTATTGTTTTATCTATGTATAATTTCTTTTTTTTTTAAGATTTTATTTTTTATTTGACAGAGAGAAACACAGCAAGAGAGGGAACACAAGCAGGGAGAGTGAGAGAGGGAGAAGCAGGCTTCCCGCCAAGCAGGGAGCCCGATGCGGGGCTCCATCCCAGGACTCCCGGATCATGACCTGAGCCGAAGACAGATACTTAACGACTGAGCCACCCAGGAGCCCCTATCTATATATAATTTCTTTAAACTCACAAAAAAAATGCAGGTAATGCTTCGTGTAAATATAAACCTTGTAAAACAAAAAAAAAGTCAGGAAGTATGTACACCAGGCAAATTAACAGATTACTACTAAGGTATAAACACTGCAGCTGGCTGAGATGGGAGCAGAAGACAATTAAGAATGTTTACTGTTCACTGGGCGCCTGGGTGGCTCAGAGGGTTAAGCCTCTGCCTTTGGCTCGGGTCATGATCTCAGGGTCCTGGGATTGAGTCCGACATCGGGTTCTCTGCTCAGTGGGGAGCCAGCTTTCCCCTCTTTCTCTGCCTGCCTTTCTGCATATTTGTGATCTCTTTTTCTGTCAAATAAATAAATAAAATCTTAAAAAAAAAGAATGTTTACTGTTCAGAACTGTGAATTTTTTACATGTTATGGGAAAATGAGTAATTTCACAGACATCAAAACAACGACAACTGCAAACTGATTTCAGGCAAATGCTACAATCTACTAACACTAACTGCAAGGAGAAATACATGCATCAAACAAATAGTGCACAAGACACATTAAGTACACAACAGACAATATATTTATGAAATAAAGCATCACGTACTGGGCTAATACGTGATGCAGTTTGCATATAATGGCCTTTCAGAATCTATAAATGTTCTCACAATCTCATTTGGTTCTCACAACTTTAGGAGCTAGACAGAGACTATTTTTAGAGCCCAAGATTGAAAGTTAAAGTAGAAGGATGTGGAAAGATAAGCAAGGAATAAAATTTTCACGTATTTAGCAAATTTAGCAAAAGGCCTATACAGATGGTTGGGTATGTGTATCAAGGATTTTTTTTTTTTTTTTTAAGATTTTATTTATTTGACAGAGTGAAACACAGCTGGAGAGGGAACACAAGCAAGGGGAGTGTGAGAGGAAGAAGCAGGCTTCCCACAGAGCAGAAGCCCAACGTGGGGCTCGAAACCGGGACTCCAGGATCATGACCTGAGCCGAAGGCAGCCACTAAACGACTGAGTCACCCAGGCACCCCTGTATCAAGGAATTTTAAGAGACATAATCTTATGTAATCTATGTAGCTTAACTACAATATGTTAATAATTATGAGATTTTCAACGTATGCCATACTTTCTACTCACCTTGATAATTCCTATTTGTTTAAAGAACTCCCCCACTTGATCTGTGGAAACACCCTCCCCAAGTCCTTGCACAAAGATTGTGTTGTTATCTGAATTATCAGATTCTGAATCTAAGGGAAAAAAAATTATGGTTAATTTTACATATTCCTTGGTCTTCCTACATCCTGTTCAGTAATCAAGAGCAATAATTTATTGTCCAGTATTCAACTGTTTCTATGACCAAAAGGAAAAAGGACCAATATACAAAAAATCTTTTATCAACATGCAAAGTGGTCACCATAGTTGTTTGGTAGTAGATCAATCCTTACAACTGAACTTCAGTTAAAGTGGATCAAGTCCACACTATGTGAAATACAGACCGATTAAGGGAGATCTTAGAAATCTTACTCTTTAGATTCAGATACAGGGCTGAAGCTCATGGAGAGATGAAGACAGTATTAATTAGCATTCCCTTCTTTGGAGAGCTTTATTGCTTTATGGCTAATCAGTACTTTTAAGGCTCTCCAGTAGAAAATTCCCCAAATCTGACACTTTGGACTTCCAAGCAAGCCAAGCACAACTGCTGGTTTCCCGATCAATGCAATAAGCTTTGTATACACCAGAGGGTAGGGGCACCTTAACACACACCTTACCTTACACGCACACTTTTGGATTAGTACAACAAAGTAAGAAAGATGTACAAAAATTCAGTCCATCAAGGGATAATTCAGAAATTGCCATCCATATAGAATACTTTGGCATCTTAATAAAAACAAAAGTTCTGATTTCAATATATATTAAAATTTTTTGGCTCAAATAGATTTTTAATATATATAAATTACAACTTCCAAAAGGCTCCAGGTAGCTTTGAATTTCATTTAAAAATAAAAGCCACATGAAATCAGTGACCTCTGCCCAGAGTAAGACAATTCTCCCCATGTATGAATTCAGGTTTCTTAGGCCCACTAAGCAGACTACCAATCCAATATTAGTATTTTCTTAAACATAGTTTTTCTGCTTCAAATTTCAATGATACCAACTCTCTCAAATTTAATCTGTAGTATTTAAATAAGTTATGTTAATTAGTAGTACAAGATCAAGTATTTCTTCACAAAGAAAAAGCAGAGCATAGGAAACCACAAACATAGCTATTTTCCTCAGCAAACTTTTCAATCTCCCTGAATTTTTCTTTCTGGTATGTTTTTAGAAGTGAAGCTGCCTAATTCCAGAAACACTATCAAATTAAACCTTCCTCCTGCCCTAACTCCTCCAAACACACACACTTTTCCCCAGTTTTTCCAGAAAAAATGGAAAACTAACATTCTCTTAATGGCAAAGTCACAAACTACCATAAACCTTACCAGCATCTGGTCTGGGTCCATAATCCCTGTGACCTAAGGGAAAAGAAAAGAAAAAGAAAAAAAAAAAAAAAAGCTATTTAAGGCAACTCATTAGAAATCACAAAAAAATAGTAATAAAAACCAAGGCATGAAAAGTCAATACTTCCAAAATCCTTGAAAGTCAACCATCACAGATTTACAAAGTAAATATATAAATTAAGTTTAATTAAGTTTAAGAAATCAAGATGAAAGTCAATTATTTCCTTAAATTTGTCCCAGACGGTACCCGCCACTTTGGCATTATGTTAGTATCACTTTTGTTAAGCTCTGGTTGTGAAGGCTGATTGGAAAATCCTAATAATTTAACAACACCATGTCAGCTACCTTTATTAGAAAATGTATTGTCAAAATCCAGTGAAAATCTCATTCATCGGTAACCACAGACTCTTTCATGCAAATTCACTGTGTAGAAACCCATTGGACTGTTTGAGATCAACTTTGGCTTTTTAATGTTTTCTTTGATATATATATGTATATATATAATTTTTTTTAAAGCACACAACACACACCAGCCTCAACAGAGTAAGAAAGGGCTTAGAACTGCGTCTGCGGGATATTGGTGGCTTTTAGATTTATATAGCATTTCCACTGAAACATTTTGGGATACTCAGCACTTACCACCAAAATTTTTGAAGCCACCGCGGTCACCACCACTGCAGAGGAAAAATTGAAGAAATGATTTCTTCCTTAAGTCTCTAATGTGCTGAGCCCTGGGCTCAATCTACACTTAACTGTCACAAGTAGAGCGCCTAGGGAAACAGTAGCACCTCTAACTTTCCAGTAAATTCCATTTCATAGACTCCAAAATGTTGTTTTCACACCTAAGTGTTTTCCCAAGGATCTATTTCCACAAGGTTGCCTTTTCAAGCTTAACTACAGAATGTATCTCATACACTCTTACTTTAAAATCTTCCCAACCCCAAAAGGATACTATTCATATCGTAATTTAAAAACTGGAGGCACAGAATGGGGAAGACTGCTAAATTGGAGCAAACACTCTCTCCAAGGGGGATATTTTTTTAAATATGAGGAAAAAGACTAAAAGAATAATATAAAGCTAAGATTTAGATAGCAGAATGGGAGGTAAAACTTTAGTAGTATGTTCTATTATGATACCAAATTGTGGGTTTTATGAAATGAAGAAAAAAGTGAGGTACAAATATACATGAAAGTGAGCCTGAAAGTAGTCTTAATCTCCAATCACTCAGAAATCTGATAAAATGAGCACTAAAAGAAAGCATAACTTAAAACTGCCCTCCTACTCTATACTCACTATAAAATACGAAATCTCTTCATATCAGTACTGAAATTCATGCTGCCAAATGCTCTGTACACCAATCAGTAGACCGTATCAGAGCCAGAATGCAAAACACCCCAGTTATCACAGGTGCCCACAAGAAAATGACTATTTGGCAAATTTCCAATGACAAATAAGTCAATGGTCCTTGTGTGCATAAAGCTATGTAAGAAATCTGGGATCTCTCTCATGAAGAAACTAAATACTCATACATCAAAAGCTTGTTTCTCTTGTATGAACTAAGTAATGCTCTAGGATTCACAAACTGTCATGGAAATAAAATCACGCAGTTTTCGGATGACATCTAATATTCTACTACTATTAATCATCTTATACTATCATCCAAGAAACTAACCCAATACACTAAGGTCTCTTCAATGCGTAAAAGCCTTTCCTGTGATAACACTGCCCTTCCAGCCTCTAGACAGACGCTTCTCTCAGACATTCTGAGAAAAACCACTCTAACTAAATGAAAAAGCAGTCTTCTTTTATAAGTCTATTGTCTACTACCTTGACTTAAAATCTCCCCTTGTAACCAGTTTAGGTATAGACACAAGCATTTTAATTTGTTATTAATGCTGTTTAAATTCTAGGAAGATTGTAAGGAGAATAAGGCTATTGCAAGGCTATGTAGACTGTATAAAGTTCAGGTCCTTTATTTATATTTATATATGTTTATTTATATTTATATATATATATATATCTTTATATATATATATATGATTTCCCATTGAGTCCCTAAGACCCCTCTTTCAGAACAGTACCCAAGCCCTTCCTACACTTCTAGTTGACCTATATATCACTGCTTAACTCTTTTAAGTAAAGTCAACAGAGTTCTTGAGATTAATTTAAAAATCTTATTATTAGAAACCAAGACATCTTAGGTTTCTTTAAAGATGACCAAGAGAACTCAAAAAAAAAAAGGGGGAAAGAACCAGTGAACATATTAAGCGCCCGCATTCCCGCGAGGAGGTTAAAGTCTCCAGGATAAAGTAGATTCTTTAAATAGGAAATTTTCACAGGTAAGTACTGGAAGAGATACCTCTTATTTATTTTGCTGTCATCTTAAACCAAATACCAAACTGTTTATCTGGCTGCAGTGGAGAGAAAATATGCAACTATATGAATCAGTTAATTCCTATAATTTCTACTCTGGCCATCAATGTAACTTTGAACAATAAAAAAGGGACATACCACTGCAAAATAAAAGTGCTATATAAAACAAATGATATCTGAATAGATTTATTATTCCCTATTTCTCCATATAATGACATTTTAACTTCAATCACCTTCCCTGAGCATTTCCTTTGAAAATATGGCAGCTGAAGATTTCAACACAATGGCCATAAATATGAAAACATCACACTGCATTTGAAAAAGTACTAGTGTACTAGTCTTCAAATTAAGAGACTCAGGGTATAGTCTTTACTATCACTAATCAATCTTAAAAATTTGAACAAGTCTTCCTAGGCTTCAGTTTCCTCCCTCACAAAGTAAGGATTTACATCCCTGCTACTCAAAGGGTGGTCCAGGCAGAGTCTGAGAGCATCTCAGAAACACAGGATAATAGGCCTCACATCATACTTACTGAATCAGAATCTGCATTTTAATAAGATCCTCAAGGAATTCGTAAGTATAGTTTAAGAAGCACCAGTCTAAATGATCTATAATCCTAAGTGAAGCTTTCTTTCAAGTTCAAATGCTTCAAACATTTTTCTCTTCCCTTATTAAGAAATTCCATATTAACTCGTTATATTACAATCCCTTATAAATACATTTATTAAATACACCGAGTAAACTTCAAGTAGTACTCACGATTAAATATTTAACAAAAGATGGGCCTGTGATTAAGAATCTTTCAAACCTGCAGTCAGGTTACAAGTCCCTTTTCCATAAACTAAGTTGAGGCTCACTAGCCAATTACGACAATGAAGATATGGGAACATCTTAGTCAAGATGTTGCCACAGCAATGTCTTCCTCCCAGAAAAAGTAGCAAACTTATACACATAAAGAATTCCAGAAATAAGGACATCTGAAGGTGAAGTAGAAGTATTTAGAGATTAAACATCCCCAAATGTATGGCTGAGTGTCCCCTGCATAAGAAAACCAACTATATATTCTTGACTCAACTACAGAAATTGTCCCAAGTTCAAAACTACAATGAGCAGCCTACCATAAGGTAGACTGAGGATTCTTCCATCGCTGTAGTATTACCTATGTAGAGGAGAAGACGGTCATTTAATTTCGGGTGTTTGTCAAGAAAAAGTTCTTTGACAGAAACTCTACTCTGAATCTTTCGTTTTAAAAAATCTAAATACATCTATTCAAGGACTTAAAACTGCCAAAAGGTAAAAAGGACAAAACAGGAATCTTTGTTTCCAGAAAATCCATTATCTAGAGAGAGAAACAGACTTAGCTAAAAATTAAAAAAGATTAGTTAAAAAAGACTAACTGTGCTACGCTTGAATTTTCAGAGTAAATCCAAAATACAATTTTTTGGGTGGGAAGAAGACTAACATCAATTCCAAATGTAAATGACTCAATGGATTTAAATATCATTTTTTTTTTAAATATCATTCTCAACAGTAGCTGTACTTATATCTTATTTCTTCCCATGTCTTGTATGTGTGGTAAAAAGGCTCTCTGGATTCAACATTTACCCACACTTCAAGAAGCCAAGAATCTCATTCTAGAGCTACATGTACAATACAGTAACCACTAGCCACATGTGGATGTTGGCCATTTGAAATGTGGACTAAGTTAAGATGTACTCAAAATATAAAATAAAAAATAGATTTCGAAGTCTTAGTATGAAAAAGACAATAAATAATATCTCAGTAACTTTATAATGATTAATGATAAAATATTTGGGGTATATTAGATTAAGTAAAATGTATCATTAAAATTAATTTTATCTGCCTATGTTTTTTGTTTTGTTTTGGTTTTGGTTTTTTAAAGATTTATTTATTCATTTGACAGAGAGAGAAAGTGAGCATAAGCAGGGGGAGCAGCAGGCAGAGGAAGAAGCAGGCTTCCCACCAAGGGAACCTGACACAGGGCTTGATCCCAGGACGCTGGGACTGTGACCTGAGCCCAAGGCAGATGCCCCATCAGCTGAACCACCCAGACATCCTTACCTGCCTATATTTTTTTAATGTGCCTAATACAAAATTTAAAATTGTATATGTGGTTCACATTTGTGACCCATATTACATTTCTATTGGGCAGTGCTATTCTATCACCACCACATATGCACAATTTAAATGGAACTAGTCAAAAACTCTTCTAAGATAGTCAAAATTCAAGATGACTTTTTTAGGCTTGAGATATTAAAGCCCGGAAAAAGCTACATAACTTGATGACTAATCATGAAAAATAATGGTTATCTATAAAGTTCTGGCAATTTTGCAATGCATTCATCACAATGCTGAAGTTAAAAACACTGAGAGAACTAAGGCCTTAAACTTCTATTCCACTAAGTCAGTTATCAATTTTAGAAGACAATTATTTTTTTGCTACAACTGCTTTTTCAAGGAAAAACATTGGTTCCTATAGTCCCTTAATTTTCACACTTTTTTCCCCCGTATTTGGAAAGCTAGCAACTTCCTTTTGGTCTATATTCTTCCTCCAGCCAAGCAATTATACAACTTGAGTCTAAAATGTCCCATCCTTTACCACATATCCCACCCTCACCCACAAACTATGTCCCTTCTTCTTTAAATAAAAACCTAATTAATGCAAGATAGTCTTCAAACAGTCCTGAAAGGATTGTCTTTTCAACCTCGATATAATTTTTTAAGTAAGATGATCAGAAACACAAATGGGAGTGTTGATGAAAACAAAAAACATTTCGATATTTTTGGTACTTAAATGTAAAACAAACTGTAAAAAAAAAAATCCTAAAACTAGGCATTTTTTACTCTAATTCACAACACCCCTATAAATAAGCTAAAGAGCACATCTTGAATAATATACTGTGACATGTGAAAATTAAATGAACTTCAAATTTCCATATCCATAAATGAAGTTTTACTGGAACACAACCATGTTTATTTATATATTGTCTATGGCTGCTTCGGTGCTACAAGGGCAGAGGTGAGCAGTTATAAAAGAAACCATATGATCCAAAAAGCCTAAAATGTTTACTTGTCCTTTGTGTAAATTTACCAACCCAATACAGACAATCATCATCATCCACACGGATTCCTAAAAAAGGCCTTTCATGAAACCATTTATTCCCTGGACAGGGGGGGTGGGTAGAATAAGGTACAGACAGCAATTAGGCAAGACCCCCTCCCCAATCCTACCTGGAACCAGATCAGTATCATTTTGACCTAACATACAGCAGGCTTCTGCAAAAGATAGCGTGTGAAAAGGTTCTAAGGCTAAATAAAACCATTTGAAATCAAAACCTTTGGTCCAGATCAAGTATCTGGACCAAAAATTATAATGAAATATGATGCCAAGGAGGTGATAAAAGTTATTAAAAATGGGACTCTCAAGAAGGTTAAGGTATGGAGCCACCCTGTGTTATTAGGAGATTCATTCAAGGTCCTTTCAAATCTCTAAGATGAATTAACTCTCAAAGATGAAAACCTATTTTTAAAAATTTCCCTACCCTTGCCCTCCTGAAAAGTGGGATTCTACCATCTCATACACTGTCATAGTCTAATAAATAATGTACAGAATAACTTCTTTATGAAGAAAATTAAACCTATGATATACTATAAAACATACAGCATTCCAAAAAAGCCAATTATCTAAAACATATTAACTGGAAAATTAAATATACCTGTTAGCTATCTTGTTTGGGATTCTATTTGAGATGGGAAGGAGGCTATTAGGTAAAAAGTAAGCACCATGGCGCTTTACATTGTTCACTTATATCCACATGATGGCAGGCTGCTCACTTTGATAATAAATAGCATACAGTAATATATATTGAAAACTGACTTTGGTTTATCAATCAAAAGACTTAATGTTCAGTCTCACAAAAGTTGATCAAATATGTTTAGGCTTTAGTTCTGCCATAATATCAAAGTACTGTACACTAAATACAGAGAAACACATGTCAGTGATCAAATTCCTGGTTCACCTGAAGAAGTTACATTGCTATATGTAGCTGGTTATTTCTCAGGTCACCTCAGGGGACAGACAGTCCCTAAAGAGCAAAGGCGAACTGGTACTGATACTGATAATGTTAGTGTCAGTTAACAGGCCACTAACAATTTCAATTCCCAAGGAACACAGATTATCCTTTAAGCCTGTGTATTTTACACATAGATTTGCAACCTGCAAACCTCAAATGAGGACAGCAAATGTCAGTTATTTTTTCATTCTTGTTTTTAGGACCAAAGCACTAAATTTACAGATATATTTAAAAGTAATTTTATAACGAGCTTTCATAACATATGCCAAAATTAAGTATCAAAACCTGACAGCAATGGGGAAAAGAAAAGCTGAATTAAAAAGTCATCTTTTCCATAGCTTAGTCTGAATAAAATATGCAATGATAGGGGATATTGCACTAATTACTCCAGTAATTATTTACTTAAATAGTTTAATTACATAAAATCTCTCTCATCGGCCAACCCCACCTTTGTGTACTCTGCTATCGCATCCTACTATTGTCCCTTCCCAAAGGGATTCAAGATTAAAGAACAGCCTCTCTGCACTCCAATCTAAAATTAACTTACCTTTAATGTTTTACATATAATATACCTGGATTTCTCAGAGTCATCTTTTAAAGGAGTTTAGACTCTATAGCTCTGGTAGGAAAAACATAGTTAAGTGGTTTAATCAGAACCATAATCGGGGAATTTTCTCCACTGGTGTTTAATATACACCACAAAAACTATCTGCTAACATAGCCTATTCTGAGTTAATTTATTGACATCTTAAGATTGAAAAGAAATTATGAATTTCTGCCTTCTTCTCTACAGCATAATCTATTTAAGCCTCTTAACTAAATCAGATGCTAGAATCAAACCAGCTAAGTAAAACAAAATTTTTTTAAATCAAAAAAAAAGAAAAATGTAGGCACCTATATCTAAATACTTACCTTGATCCTGTCATAGGACCTCTTCCATCCTTGTCATATCCCCCACGCCCTCTACCTCCTCCCTGTGACCCGCCATATCCTCTATTATCTTCTCCATACCTACTCACATCACGACGGTCATCTACAAAAAAGGAAAATATATACATGAATAAATAATCTGTCATTTCTGATAAAGGTTTGCCATAACATAAATTTAATATGTTTGAGAACTGTACCTGTGTCAAATTCCATTCTGCTATAGTCAGACAGCAAAATGGTGACTTGGATATTACCATTTGATGTGATGGTGATGAAGAACAGTTTGACTTACCAGTATAATATTAGGTACAGAATCTTATTAATTAGATGAAAAGCATAATCCTAATCTTATAATTTCTATACCTCAAAATTTTATTTCACCCCAAAAATACTTAAACATAAATCAAACATGGACACGAAATGACCAGATTTTCAAACTAAGACATATTCAGTGATCATATTCACTGAAGATATTCAGTGAATGAGCTTCCACGTTTACCCATTCACTTATTCAACTATTCAACAAATACTTATTAAGCACTTACTATGAACCAGGCCCTATACTAAGCAATGATGGTGTAAATGAGTAAAACAAGACTTGTGCCCTTGAAGCATTCATGTCCATGGGACGGACTGATTTCTAAATATCAGCAGTGTATTCCAACTGCTATACTAGAACAAGTGAAAGAATGGCTGGTCCTTCTTGGATGAGGTTAGAAGGCTAATACAGGATCATAATTTCCCTACATCAAGTATGCCATCATTATCAAAACAACTGGTAGCAGCAGCATTATCAAATGATCAGAGTTAAGTGACACAACAAAGGAAATTCATGTCATCAGTCATCAAAAAGTCACATGAACATTTGGGAGTCCAAGAAGTTCAGAAATAGAAATCGAATAAACTAGCTTTGATGGCCATAAGAGAGAAGCATCTATATTCAAGGTCATTCTGAATTTTTACGAACAGCTGAAATCCTATGTAGATCTTTTAATCTGAAACTCAATACATTTCTATGAGAGGAAAAAATAAAAATAGGTCAATATATCATACCTTGTGTGTGGTGACTGTAATTCTCCCTTTGTGAATGGTAGGACTGCTGATTTTGATTATAGGAATCATGCTGCTGACCATAATTTGACTGATCATCATATGAACCTTGATGGTGATCATAGCCCGACTGCTGGTCATACGAATCTTGTTGACCATAGTCTGATTGGTCATATGAAGGCGCTCTTCCACCTTGGCTAAATAGAAATCAAGAATTTGACATTTTATAGGATTTTATGTTCACTGTAGTAAACAGTAAACTGACAGACTGAAACGCCTGACCAGGGAAACCTCAATCACATTTAATACTACTTTCTTTTTTTTTTTTTTTTTTAACATTTATTTATTTGCTAGAGAGAGACAAAACACAGAGGGGACAAAGGTGAGAGAGAGAGAGACTCTCAAGCAGACTTCCCCAATGAGCCCAACACAGGGCTCAACCTCATGACCTTGAGATTATGACCTGAACCAAAATCAAGAGTTGGACACTTACTTGACTGAGCCACCCAGACAGCCCTAACACCACTTCATAGTACAAATCATTTAGTTATTTTATCTACAAAATCTCCTTATCAGCAATGGAATGACTTTCAAACAATTCACTATCACTGAAGAGGTGCCAGATTATGAGAAAAACCACATGCACTTTTGAAAATATTAGTGAAACAAAATATTATTATGGCTTTTACTATCTCCTTGAACTTAAAAAAAATTAAACGTGCCACAAAACAGAGTCATATGTCTCATTCTTTAACAAATATATCACAACCAGTGCTGAGCCTTTTTTTTTGTTTTTTTTTAAGATTTTATTTATTTGAGAGAGAGGGAGCACAAGCTGAGGGAGAAGAAGGAGAAGCATACTCCCGCTGAGCAGGGAGCCCAATGCAGGGCTCATTCCCAGGACCCTGAGATCACGTAAAAGGTAGATGCTCTACCAACTAAGCCGCCCAGGAGCCCCAAGTGCTGAGTCCCTTTAACAGTTACATTAAAAGGCTCTATTTCACTTAGTTTTAACAGTTATAATATTTTGGATACTATTTTCTTATCATTATCTTTAGAACCTATAGCACATCCTCTTAAATATCTTCAAAGATAAATTTCAAAAAACAATAATAAGGGGCTCCTGGCTGGCTTAGTTGGTAGAGCATGAGACTTTGATCTCAAGAGCTGTGGGTGTGAGCCCCACACTGGGGTTAGAGATTACTTAAAAAAACAGAATGTCAGGGCACCTGGGTGGCTCAGTCCTTTAGTGTCTGCCTTCGGCTCAGGTCATGATGCGGAATCCTGGGATGGAGCCCTGCCTTGGGCTCCCTGCTCGGCAGGAGGCATGCTTCTCTCTCTCTCTCACTCCCCCTGCTTGTGTTCCCTCTCTAGCTGTGTAGCTGTGTTTCTCTCTGTCAAATAAATAAATAAATAATCTTAAAAAAAATAAAAAAAGAATAGTAAATTGTATTTTTAGAGGAAAATCTGCCTTGTGATGCCATTTCTTATCTGAAACTAGTCTACCAAAAAATGAGACTGCTTTATTATCCCTGACAATTCAAAAAGAAATTTCTAAGTATGTTCTAAACAATATGATTATTAAATACCTATTCTCAGGATAGGAATATTGAAAGGAACATTCTAACGTTTACTTTTTTTTTCTTTAAAGATTTTTTATTTATTTAACAGAGAGAAACACAGCCAGAGAGGGAACACAAGCAGGGGGAGTGAGAGAGGGAGAAGCAGGCTTCCCGCCGAGCAGGGAGCCCGATGCGGGACTCGATCCCGGGTCTCCGGGATCATGACCTGAGCCGAAGGCAGTCACTCAACCAACTGAGCCACCCAGGCGCCCCTAACATTTACTTTTTTACAAAGGGAACCAAAAGTCTCAGAACTTAATAGTCACATCTTATTCTGCATCAGATGACCAGAGCAATCTAATAAAGATCAGTATGTTCCTCCAACTCCTTACCCAAAGCACATCACATCAACAGTCAGAACCCTAGTGTTTCACTTTAAAATTGTCACACACAAAAAAAATTTAAGGCCACCTGGGTGGCTCAGTTCATTAAGCATCTCAGGGTCACAGGATAGAGCCCCATGTTAGGCTCCACACTCAGTGAGGAGTCCGTTTGAGATTCTCTCTCCCTCTCTGCCTCTCCCCCACCTGCACACATGCACATGCACTCTGTCTCTCAAATGTTTACAAATTTAAAAAATAATAAAGTAACAAAAAATTTAAAATTAAAAAAATAAATAAAATGGTTGTCAAACCAAATCTAACACTTTTCTTTGGTCTGCATTTATCTCATGCTCCCAAAAAAGTATCCTTATAAAAGGATTCTCCTAACTTTAAAACTAGCAGGGCTTAACGAGTTTTTCCTTCTGACGTAACATGCTTTCTTTCTTTTTTTTTTTTTTTTAAAGATTTTATTTATTTATTTGACAGAGCAAAGCACAGCTAGAGAGGGAACATAAGCAGGGGAAGTGAGAGAAGGAGAAGCAGGCTTCCTGCCGAGAAGCCTGCTGAGCAGGAAGCCTGATGTGGGGCTTGAACAAGGGACTCCGGAATCATGACCTGAGCCAAAAGCAGCCAATTAACGACTGAGCCACCCAGGCGCCCCTGTAACATGCTTTCTAAAAATTGTTCTCTACATGTGTACTCCACCTTCTACTTTTCAAAACATTCCCACACCTGTGACTGACAATGTGACCTCACAAATCTTTCCCCAATGCTTTTATGTAACTGAATTTCACTTAGAATACTTTTTTTCACTACAGAGAGAATACCTGTTGTGATCTCGGATTTTGTCTAATTTTCTAGCTATGTAACTTAACAAGCTACATAATCTTAATTTCTCTTTATCTCTACAAACTGGGGATAATTACTGACACTGTCTCATAATGGCTAAGGATCAATTAGAGAATGCAAAATCATTTCACAAAATGTAAAGCACAATTTAAAAAAATTAAGTTCCTATTACTAAAATTAGTTAACAAGAACAAGATCCTCATATCTGAAACTTCTAAAAAAAAAAACTATAATCCTTTCTGGCTATGTTTCTCTCTGTCAAATAAATTTAAAAAGGGGGGGGGGGCACCTGGGTGGCTCAGTTGATTGAGCAACTGCCTTCGGCTCAGGTCATGATCCGGAGACCTGGGATCGAGCCCCACATCGGGCTCTCTGCTCAGCAGGAAGCCTGCTTCTCCCTCTCTCACTCCCCCTGCCTGTGTTCCCTCTCTGGCTATGTTTCTCTCTGTCAAATAAAAAAACAAACAAAAAACAAAACAAAACAAACAAACAAAAAAACCTATAAGCCCCCTCAAAAAAAGCTATAAAACCCATAAACTTGTTGGTAAACATTCACCCACCTATGTTAACAAATAACACACATTTAGAGTATGTGAAATGTGTAGATAGGTTTTGGCACTTTTTAAATATTTTTGTCCCTGAAAAGGTCATATATTAAAATGGCTAAAAAAATAAAATGGAAATAAAAGCACTAAAAGTCTCTCCTTTCATAGCTACGTTCTTATTTATCCTCACATATAAAGCAGAGGTCCAAATTTTTTTTTTTTTTACATTTAAATCATGTGTTGCAGGGCACCTGAGTGGCTTAGTTGGTTAAGTATCTGTCTTTGGATTAGGCCATGACCCCAGGGTCCTGGGATCAAGCCCAGCATCAGGCTCCCTGCTCCTCCCACTGCTTCTGTTCCCTCTGTCTCTCTCTGTCAAATAAGTAATAAAATTTAAAAAAAAAAAAGCTTTTCTAAAAAAAAATGTGTAAAGCTAGAGTTTGATGATGAAGTCTATTTAATACCCAAAGTGTTATTTCCACTACCCAACACAGCATCAGTGCTTTTTCCTTACCCTCCTGATGATTCCATATTTTGCTGTCCCTGGTTATTATAAGACTGCTGGCTGTATGAGCTCTGCTTTTGATTCTCATAACCACTGTAGGATTGTGAATAACCTAAAGATTGGATGGATACACCATTTAGTAAATGTTCTGAGTCCGTAATTTCTAAAATAGCAAATTTAACAAACCAGTCCAACCTGATTGGCTTTGTCCATAGCTGGGGTAGCTGCCATAGTTCTGTCCATATGAGGAATCAGTAGTTTGTCCATAGCCAGAATAGCTCTGAAATTTAGGTAAATACAAGTTTCATCACCTACTTAAGATAAAAGTATTTTTAAAAAGCACAATTTATATTTTAACCTACTTGTGGTGCTTGTCCATAACCTTGGTTGCCTTGATTTCCATAGGAAGAATAACTGTAAAAGAAAAATGTACTACTTGAAAGAGATGTGCTAGAATTTAAAAGCTAAAAACAAAACAAAACAAAACTTTTCACTTTCAACTCCACAAGCTTCTTTTGAGAAACTGCTAATTTGTCTCTCAGAGTCTAAACTGAAAGGTGATGACCAAAGACTGTTAAGACATAAAATGAAGTCACTCCCAGACCTCCTGAATACCAAACAAGCACCAAAAGTCTAGCTTTGACAATCTTGCACAAATAAAACTTCAGCAGAACTAGAAAATCTCAAGAGAATTATACTTGGGTGTAGGGAGTGACTACATGGAACTAGAACCTGTAATAAAAATCTGAGACAGAAAAATAACTTTTTAAGTTAGCACTTCAATCAAATTAGCTATGTTTTGACAGATTAATTTCTTCCTACCATCTGCCCTCAACCTGCCTCTAATAATTATACTGTATACCCAGTAACATTGCACATCCTGGCATATAGTTTGTTGACTAAATAAAGGTACCTTCCTCAGATCTTAACTTTAATTTTATAGCATGTAAATTCTAAAGTCAGAAACGAACTTTCTGAATATATGCCCCCCAAATATACTTGCAAAACCTTTTTATTATTCTAGAGCTATCAAGTGCTAACTTGATTTTTACATTGCAAAGTATATTTCACTGAATAAACATTTGCTAGTTGCCTATTATGAAGTTAGTACTACCCTATGAGAATAGAAGTCAAACCAGTTTTGTTTTCATGAAGTTAAAATCTGAAGACAGAGACACCTGAGATGCTATTTTGAATATCTCACATTGAGCTCCAAAACATTTACAGTGTAAGTTGAAGGCTGGGTTTCTGGCAAATTAAGAGAACCCTACTGCATGTACAGAGTCACATAAAAACAGACTTTTCTTTTTATTATAAGCATGGTAAGGAGTCTTTAAAATACTAAACATTTCTATTATAGTGCTTAAAGAAAATCTGCTCTGAAAAAAAAAAAAACATTATATACAATCAAAAACCGAATCTCTTAAGAACCTGTTATATAGTTCAATTGTCTAAATCCTTTTAATAGTTTCATTTTAAAAATTTCTGAAAGAAAACGTGTTTTAAAATACCTATGAGATTTGTTTTAATCTCTAGGGGCATCTGTATTTACTGATTCAAGCAGGCTTTTTAAAAAAAGGAAAAAATGTTTCAGTACATATGTTCATGGGCCTTTCCTCCCTGACAAGCTAATATTTAACTCTAAGAAATCCAGATACCAAATCTCAAAAGGAACACTTGACTAAATTCATCTTTTTTTCCTTGGTTCTACCCTTACATGGTATTATTAAAACGTATGTATACTTTACCTTTGCTGCTCACCCCCAGACTGACCGTAAGTTCCAGAATCTAAAACACATAAAAAGAATTTTAAATCTTATTTAAAATTATGCTTCCCTCAAAGGGCTGACTTTAGCTTTTACAAATGAAATGTAAGAAAATGTAGTAAAAACAACCTACAGAAAGAAAACTACCTAAAATTACTGTATAAGGATTTGTTTATAGTAACTACATCTTTGAAAAATAACTAATCTATAAATGGGTCCCAATGGTCACAAGAACCAAGTGAACAAGCACAAAACAATCAGTGAAAAATCCATCTTTTAACAAAAACTCAAGTTATCTTTATATACAAAAAGGCATCTATTGAAACTAATCAAGACTAAAAAGGGGGGAAGACATACACTTTGACAAGGTAAATCCTCACCAGCCCAACATAAACACCATTCCCCTGCACTGCAATGCTCTGGATGTCAGCAGCAACAAACAGATCTCTGAAGATTTTGTTAAATGGAGCTAAGTTAGGGGCACCTGGGTGGCTCAGTCATTAAGTGTCTGTCTTCAGCTCAGTCATGATCCCAGAGTCCTGAGTTCAAGTCCCACACTGGGCTCCCTGCTTGGTGGAAGGCCTGTTTCTCCCCTCTCACTACCCCTGCTTGTGTTCCCTCTCTCGCTGTGCTTCTCTGTCAAATAAATGAAAATTTTTAAAAAATGGAGCTAAGTTAGTTGTTTATCTCCAACTTTGCCAACTCCAACTTTCAAGGACTTGGCCAATCAGTATACCAACTCAGCCAATACCTACTTCCAGCTTCTTTTGGCAATAAAAACTATGAAGGCAGGCATGAATTAACTAATGTCAAAAAAAACTTTTTTTGAACTATGAGCTTTTCTCAATACCTTAAAACATCGTTGTATCAAAAACTTTTGAAAGGCTCTATCCTTTGGGTTTCTACTCAGAGTCAAATGAATGACCTAAGTTTATTAATGAATACGAGCCATTTATATGAAATGTTCTTTCAAACTGCAAAAAATAACTCCATCTAAAACTGCTGACCACTGAGCCCAACCTCATCCAACATGAAACAAAATCATTTGCTGTCAAACAGTGCTGAAAACCCACCAGAAATCAAATTAGTGACTTTTGCATTCAATTCACATAAAGCTACAGTACAGAAACACTGCCACTGCCAATGTAAGTAGATGACATCAGATTTGCCACTTATCTACAATCAGACTGAACAAGATTTTTTAAAATCTTTAATCGTAAGAATATTGAATGAGGGGCGTCTGCGTGGCTCAGTTGGTTAAGCGACTGCTTTCAGCTCAGGTCATGATCCCGGAGACCCGGGATCGAGCCCCACATCAGGCTCCCTGCTTAGTGGAAAGCCCGCTTCTCCTTCTCTCACTCACCCTGCTTGTGTTCCCTCTGTAGCTGTGTTTCTCTCTGTCAAATAAATAAAATCTAAAAAAAAAGATTAAAATAAAAAGAATATTGAATGAAACCCTGACAAACTACTACTATGAATATTAAGAACATATGGCTGAGATGGAAGAAAAAAATTGTGTATCACCGCCACACCTGTGATAAAATGACCAGAGTTATCGCTAATAACAAAATATGAAAAGCACATAGAATCTAACTGGACCATAAAGAGATTAGCTACATCTACCAAATGAGAAAGGAAATTAGCTTCAACTAAATCAGAAACTGAAAAGGAGTATAACGTGGGCGAGGAGGTGTATGAGTAAAACTTAAGGTATCCTGGGGCTAAATGAAGCTTTTAGCTTCAATTATATCCCAAGGCCTGGATGGGGGTTCTCCCACTGAGAGTGGAGTTCAAGACCTGTTTATTTGCCTCTCACTCAAAATTATAGAAGTACACAGCATAAAGGTCATGCGACTCTGGCTCACTAGTTAAGTTTGAGAGTCCATAATTTAACCCAGTCACAAAAAAACAATAAATAAAATAGAAAAAGAAAAAAAATTAACTTTGGTCCTCTGAAATGACAAATGTGACTTCTTTAGTTGGCTGACTTTAAAACTCTAGAAGATATAATATTGACCATTAGTATAAGTACTTAAGTAACAAAGTACAAATGTTTTATATTAGAGAAAATGAGTTTATAAATGTTATGTATGGAATTTCAAACTACTGCTCATTATGAGTACCTGACACTTGAGCCTTCTGTCTAAATCCATGATTTAGAAATGCTTTCGTTTCCAAGTGTATAGGGTTTTGATTCTGTTGTTTTCTAATTATATTCCACTGCAGCCAGAACACATACTTTCTCTATTATTCCTGGTACTTACTAGGATTTGCTGTTTTTCGCTTTTCCCCATGGTGAATATTTTACTTGCATAAACACCCCTTAGCGGCTTGAAAAGAACTGTGTATTTCCTAAATGTTGAATAAATTCTGTTAAGTCTAGATGATACTTGTTACACCATTTATACTCTTAACATTTGGTCTGCCCCATCTATTAATTGCACAGAAAGGTATGCTAAAAAAAAAACTCCATTTAACCAGCTTTGTCAATTAGTTTTTTGGTTTCTATATTCTGAGGCTATATTGTTAGGCACATAAAAGTACAGATTTATATATTCCTGATGAGTCCTCTTTTAACGTTATGATTAAAAATGTCCAAACTTTATTTTGACTGGTAACTAAACAATCTTGCTTTTGGTTGCTGACTGCATGTATTGCCTTTCATCTTTTTCTCTGTATTTCCAACATTTCTTAATCTTATGTTTTAAGTATATCATTTCTGAACAACATAAATTTTTTTCCCAATGTGACTTTCAATTGGCATTCTTATTTTTACTACTACTTTTCATTTATACCTATGCACCCATATTAGATTTTTCTACTTACTAGAGTTTTCTTTTTCCTTTTAACTCCTTTCCAGCCTCCTACTGGATTTTGGGGGGTTTTTTCTACTAGATTTTCTTTACTCCTTTTTCCCCTATTGCTTTAGAAGTTAAACTTTCAATTTTTTTAAAGATTTTTTTTTATTTATTTGATAGAAACAGAACTAGAGAGGGAACACAAGCAAAGGGAGAGAGAGAGAGGGAGAAGGCTTCTCGCTGAGCAGGGAGCACGTGGAGGTGTGGGTGGGCTCGATCTCACGACTCCAGGATCATGACCTGAGCCGAAGGCAGTCGCTTAACCAACTGAGCCACCCAGGCACCCCTAAACTTTCAATTTTTGTTCTTTTTGCTTCCTTTTTAACTTTGAAATGAAATCACTTTAATCTTCAATGTTTCATACTGTTAATATTTTCCTTTTAATTACTGTGTTAGCTCCTTCTGTTGTTTTTTGCATTTTATTTCTCCTTTCCGGATTTACTTTTTTAGTTCTTTTGGCAAAGGCCAGAAAGTGGTACTCAGTCTTTAGACTTAGGTTCATTTCATTATTTTCCAACTTCTTAGAACTTTTAAGTCTACCAATCTTACCATTTTCCTCTGGTAGATAGTTGGTATTTCATAATCTGAAGTTTCACATCAATGTATCTAGGTATGAACTAATTTTTGTCTCATTTCAAACTACTGTTTTTTGATCTAAAACACTCATCGAGGGGCGCCTGGGTGGCTCAGTTGGTTGAGCGACTGCCTTCGGCTCAGGTCATGATCCCGGAGACCTGGGATCGAGTCCCACATCGGGCTCCCTGCTCGGCGGGAAGCCTGCTTCTCCCTCTCTCACTCCCCCTGCTTGTGTTACCTCTCTGGCTGTGTTTCTCTTTGTCAAATAAATAAAATCTTAAAAAAAAAAAAAAAAGGTATTAACCCTTTAAAAAATAAAAAATAAATAAAAATTTAAAAAAATAAAAAAAATAAAACACTCATCGATCTTAGAAAAATCTAAACTGATATTGATTCCTCCAACATTTTCTTAGGGGACATTATAATTAGACTACTCCATCTGTTTCTAAATCTCATTTTTCATCTTCTGAACTGAAATATAGGTAACTGTCTTCCACTTCACTATTTCTTCTGCTAGGTCTGCAATTCAACTTAACCACTGTTTCTACTTTATATTAGGTTCTTTAAAAATCTAGGGACGCCTGGGTGGCTCAGTTGGTTAAGCAACTGCCTTTGGCTCAGGTCATGTTCCAGGAGACCTGGGATCGAGCCCTACATCTGGCTTCCTGCTCGGCGGGAAGCCTGCTTCTCCCTCTCTCACTCCCCCTGCTTGTGTTCCCCTTCTCGCTGTGTTTCTGTCAAGTAAATAAATAAAATCTTAAAAAAAAAATCTGTATGGCCTTTCTTCATAACATCTTGGTCTTAGGGTTGATTCCTTCCTTTAGGTTTTTAGTAATTTCAAACTTACTTGCTTTAAGATTAAATATTAGGGGTTCTAGCCCCATTTGGTTCTTGGAGTTCTACAATTTTTTAATGTGACTCTACCTTTTGCAAGGCTTATTTTTTCTAGAAGATTCCTGTGACCTGGGCTGTGAAATTTCCTCCAGAAAAGGTTTTTGATTTGTTTCTACCAGGAGCCCCAAGTTATTACCAGCCCAGAACCAATTTTTATGTTAACTTCTTGGCTTAAGTCTTCCTGGACCCTCATAACTAGCCCAAATGTATACTCAAATTTTATGAAATACAGTTCCCACGTTACAAATTTTCAGGACAGACCTTTTTCACTTAGGGCCCAAGCTTCCTTATTATGTTATGCTGATACAAAGATTTTTTTCTAGTTCACTCTTTCACTCATGACAATCTTTCAAACACCTAGGTTTTGTTTTGTTTTTAAGATTTTATTTGACAGAGAGAGAGAGAGAGATCATAGGTAGGCAGAGAGAAAGGGGGAAGCAGACTCCCTGCTGAGCAGAGAGCCAGATGTGGGGCTAGATCCCAGGACCCTGAGATCATGACCTGAGCCGAAGGCAGAGGCTTAACCCTCTGAGCCACCCAGGCGCCCCTCAAACATCTAGGTTTTATGTACAGTCTCAGTTCTCATTATCTGGCTCTAGTAGTCTCAAGGCTTCATCTCCTTGGCTACTTGAGTAATAAAACTCAAGTCTCAGGGCACCTGGGTGGGCTCAGTCAGTTAAGTGTGAGCCTTCAGTCTAGGGCCTTGATCCTGGAGTCCCAGAAGGAGCCCCAAGTCAGGTTCCCTGCTCAGCAGAGGGCCTGCTTCTCCCTGTCCCTCTGTACCCCCACCTTCACCCTTGTGCTCTCTCAAATAAAATCTTAAAAAACAAACAAACAAAAACCCCAAGTCTCTGATGAGACCTACACCTGCCTCTTCAGGGCAACTGTCAAGTTAGCTCTATGCTGGCTTCTACTTCATTTCTGGCAGTTAAGTTGTGCCGTTTTTTTCTAAATTCTTGCTTTTTTGGTGTTTGTAGATAGAGGATTTTCAATTTATCTTGGTCTGCCATATTGCCAAAATTAGAAGTAACTTAACTAAATTTTTTATGTATAACTGATATTAGATTTGATTTTAACTTGAAGGTGTCAGATTATTCACATTTGTAAACAATATATGAATGAGTCTGACTTACAATATTTATAATTTTTACTTATTTATTGACTATGTAAGCACTTTTATTTTATTAAGTTTTATTTTATTAAGTTTATAACTTCTCTGTCAAGCATCTGGAGCAGTTGAGTTTGGAATGTTTAAAGGATTTTACTAAACTTAATGCAAGCAGCTGTTTACGGGGAGTTTACGGTTACATTTATTAACTGGAACACTCACCAAAAAAACAAGTCAGAAATATAATACTTATTTTTATACAAAGTAAAAAATATTTTTATACACATTTTACAAAATGTGTAAATGGTGTGTAACAACACTAACCAGAACTTAAAGACTCTCGCTTTAATGGACTTAAAATTTAGAAACAATCATATAAGGTTCTTTTCACATGTGAAAGCCAATCTTGATATTTAAAAATCTTAATTTACAAAGTGACAAATTAATCTAGCGTCTTGGTATTTTGAAGATCAAAACTAATGGATGAACCAGCTTACACACTAATATGACACACTGAAAACCCTGAATTTTACAAATGGTAACCTCTAAAATTTAATCTGCCATAAAAGCTACGCAGTCCTACAAAAACCATCACTTTACACCAATACAGATGTTAAAAATCAACACACGCCAATAGTTTTTAATGGCCTCTGAAACAGTAAATTTCCCCATGAGGGCAGGAGAATCTTTTTTTTTTTGAACCACTGATGATGGATTACACACCTCCTAAGGATAAACTTCTACATACTTCTGTGGAGCTTTTAACAGACTTCATTCCAAATTATGTACCTGGTAAAAGATGTACCAATATCTACTTGGAGTAAGAAATTATTTTTTCTCGGAGCAAGGATTAAATATTTAAAGAGAAAAATCCTGTGTAGTTAGTTAACAGCCTCTTCCATCAGGTAGGTGCCCAGTCCCACAAAAGCTCAATATTCACTTAATAGTAAAGGTTAAAAAAAAAAAAAATAGTAAAGGTTAATCTGGGGCGCCGGGGTGGCTCAGTTGGTTAAGCGACTGTCTTCGGCTCGGGTCATGATCCCAGAGTCCCAGGTTCCAACCCCATATCGGGCTCCCTGTTTGGCGGGAAGCCTGCTTCTCTCTCTCACTCCCCCTGCTTGTGTTCCCTCTCTGGCTGTTTCTGTCAAATAAATAAATAAAATCTTGCCAAAAAAAAAAAAAGGTTAATCTAAGGAATGTTGATTATTCTTCTGTCCAGCCAGTCTTGTTAATCTGGCCTCATCTCAGCCTGCTACTTGCTTTTTGTCACATATTTCCATCTTTCTGCAAGAATGGATGGTTGGGGGGCATTGTTTGGGGGTTTGTCTTTTAATACCAACAGGTCCTCCCTTAAAAAATGTGAAAGATGGGGCGCCTGGGTGGCTCAGTTGGTTGGACGACTGCCTTCAGCTTGGGTCATCATCCCGGAGACCCAGGATCGAGTCCCACATCGGGCTCCCTGCCCGGTGGGAGGCCTGCTTCTCCCCGTCTCGCTCGCCCTGCTTGTGTTCCCTCTCTGGCTGTGTTTCTGTCAAATAAGTAAAATCTTAAAAAAAAAAAAAAAAATGTGAAAGACTGGGGTGCCTGGGTGGCTCAGGGGGTTAGGCCTCTGCCTTCGGCTCAGGTCATGATCTCAGAGTCCTGGGATCCAGTCTCACATCGGGCTCTCTGCTCCGACAGAAGCCTGCTTCCCCCTCTCTCTGCCTGCCTCTCTGCCTATTTGTGATCTCTTTCTCTGTCAAACAAATAAAATATTAAAAAAAAAAAAAGATGAAAGACTGTTCCAGCCACCACTTTGATCCCCATCACACGGTCTGAAGGAAATGTTCTGCTTTTCCAGGTGAAACGTGATCTCTCATGCTTTCTAGCAAGCGGATAGCTGGGTCTTTGGGCCTGTGAGATACTAACAGAGGACCTTGTGTAGTTAACTAGGAGTGCTAAATCTAGAGAACATTCGTGTTCCAGACTTTATATTCGGGTTTATTAGCAGGATCTAAACTGACCTAAAGAGACTGATGCCTTTTTTTTTTCTTCTCCGACACCGGGGTGGGGGGTGGGGGTGGGTGTCTGGTGGGGGGGTGTCTATCACTTTAAATGTTTGTGTTAAGACGGCCTTTCCTTTGGCCTACATGTACGCTTTAAGGTAAAAAGCACAGGTACCTACAGAATGGAAAGGCTCACTCTCAGAGCTCTTGTAGGAGTTAAACAACTGAAGAAGGGAGAAAAATGAGACTAGAGTTAAGGAGGGAGCTGAAATACATCCAAACACCCCTAACTCGAATCCGGTGGTTACGGTTGAGGGAATGACGGTAAGTAGGGTTTTGTGCAAGCCAACGTCCTCTGAAAGGGCTCCCAGAGCGTCAAGACCCCCACCTGATGAATGGGTGAGTCAGGAAGGCCCAGCTCTACTTCACAGATGGGGAAACTGAGGTACGAGGCGGGAAGACGACTGGCCCGAGGCCTCGCTGAAAGATCTGAGGCGGAGCGGAGAACCAGAAGCACCGATTCTCTCAGGCGGATGCTCTAATCATGGGCTCCCCCCGCCCCCGTGATGGCGTAGACGGCCTCCGCCCCCCCCACCAACTCACACACCCTCCCCGGGAGCGGCACGTTTCCTCAGGTTCTAAGGACAGGGTCAAAAAAGAAAAGGGTCCCGTAGCGCTCCCGCCGAGACTTGCAGACGGAGAGCGTTGGGAGCGTGCGTCCCTTCAGTCCAACATGGCGGCGGCCGCGGCCGCCCCCCCACCCCAAGCCTCCCTCAGGGCCGGAGGCTCTCCCTCGGGGCCCTCCGGAGGGCGGGAAGACGGCCCAACCCCGCCAGGCCCCTTCTCGCCGCTGCCGCTGCTCGCTGAAGGAGTCACCTACCAGACATGACTAACGGCCGCAGCGCGGAGCCCCCAGAGCCCGCCGAGAACAAGGAATACGAGAGCCAGGCGGCGCGGCGGCCGGAGCTCTACTGAGGGCGGCGCGGCGGGCTGAGCCCGACTGCGGGGCCGCGGCAGCCAATCAGAGAACAGTGGGCAGTACCACCTTGCCAGGGCGCGAGGGGTGGTTCTGTACGAATACCCACCTCTGAACCCTGAGGGCTTCAAAACCCGTCTCTGTTCTCCCCTCCGCGAACCGTACCATTATTGAGAGGGAATCGGGAAGAGAAAGTACCAATGCCACGATTAGCATGGGGGAGGAAGCTGAGCCTACTTTCTCCGTCCCAAGTACAGTCCTATTTCTGAATTTTACCGCGTCTGATAGAATTCGACGTTAGGAAGCAAAAGAGGGGAGGCTTTATAAACGCAGACCATTTGGTTAGAAAAGGCCTTTCTTCCCCCTAAAATTTCGAGTGGTATGCCCTAGTTTGCTCCGCTTTGGTTGAGGACAGCTGGAGCCACCTGGGGGCGTTGGGTGTCGCCGAGCTCGGGGACGGAAAGTCGTGATCGCCTCCCGGTCTAACTACCTTGTCAAGTAAAACAGACTACAAGGTGATACTGGAACAAACGTCTGCATTAAAACGAAACCACACACAAATCCGGCCTTGAGAATATAGTGGGTGGGAGGTCGAGCTTTAATTTTCAGTGCTGTTGTAATGGCCAACTCTAATTATCAGGCACCTTACATCATCTCATTTAATTCTCATAACACACTGATGAAATACCAACCCGACCTTACGGGCGTGATTATTCATTTGCGCTAGGTCCCACAACTAGTAAATGGCCAATGTGGAATTCGAATCCTAGTAACCAGACACCATCGCCTCTGGGTTTAACCATTACACTGCACTGCCTAGTGTGGACTGGAGCTCTCCAGTATGAAATGAGGCGGTGAAAGCTCAGAGAGTGCGCTAGGACATTTTCGCCCCCGAGGGCAATGCAACATCTGAGTCAAGCCAGAGACAATGAGCAGAAGCTGACCAAGTGAAATGGGGTAAAGGGCTTTCGCCTAGTTGTAAAGCAAGTAATTCTGTATATTTGGAGTTTACCCTCCAGGGGAGAATAGTAGATGAGGCCAAAAAAGTAGAAAGCTAAATAGTCCATACCTTGTAAAATACAGTGCATTAGGATTTGTGCTTTATCTTGAGGGCACTGGGAAGCCAGAGGATTTTAAAAAAAGATCTCATTTGCATCTTCAGGCTGCAGTATGAAGAATGTATGGAGATGAAAGGTGCATAAAAGCAGAGAGGCCAATTAGGTGGCCGATGCAATCATTCTGGTGAGAGATCACAGTGGCCTGGACTTAGGTTTTAACTGTGGAGATGAATAAGTGAAGAGATCCCTGAAATACTTCCGTGGTAGACAAGATCTGGTGGCCAGTTTGGGAAGGAGGAACTAAGGAGGAGTGAGAAGTGAATTCTGAGTTTCCCACTTAGAGGAGTGGTCAGATGGTGGTATCATTCACTGTGGTAGGGAACAGGAGGAGGAGCAAGTTGGGGTGGATGTAGAGGGGTAAGTGCAGAATTAACACCTTCAGGTCAGAAAAAAGACATGAGGTCATCTCTCTTCATTGTACAATCTGTAATTGTACACTCAACTCTAGATATCGAGGGTCACAGAGCTCTCTGAATAAGTCCAAACAAGCAAAGTTAAAGGAATAAAAATTCCTTCATGACTAAAAATGATTCGGCCGATCAGCATGTACACTGAGGAAGGCAACCCAGAGAAGGAGAAAATAGGCACGTGCAATGGCAGGAGAGAATTGGGTTAGGGAGGGGGAAACTTCTAGATTGTTCTTCCTCTTTATTTTTTTTACAATTGGGTGTGGGTTTTTTGTTTTTTACTTATTTTTTTAAAGATTTTATTTATTTATTTGACAGAGAGAAACACAGCTAAAGAGGGAACACAAGCAGGGGGAATGAGAAAGGGAGAGAAGTAAGCCTCCTGCTGAGCAGGGAGCCCGATGAGGAGCTTGATCCTGGGACTCCGGGATCATGACCTGAGCTGAAGGCAGACGCTTATCAACTAAGCCACACAGGCACCCCTGTTTTTTGTTGTTTTAACATGGAAATACAAAAAGTGCTTATCATTGTCCCCTTAAATTTGTACCATCAATTCATTCATGCATGCACATATACATTCTTCACTCAACTGCCATCTTCTGATGACATCTACTCGATGTCAGGCCCTGGAGGGCCTGGAGATAGAGAAATAGGAAGCACAATGGCCTCAGCCCTCCAGGAGCTGCAGTCTCATAAAAGGGACAGTGCAAACCTTTCATTCCAATAACTACGGAATGTGTTAGAACTGGAAGCTACAGAGGGTGCTCTGAAAACAAGAGTAAGAGCACCTAGTTCACATGAAGGGTGGACAAGGTATTAAGGAAGGCTTCCTGAAGGAGATACCTTCTAAACTGAATTTTGAAGAAAGAATACGAATTAGGTCTAGCATGTATATCAGGAAAAGCATGCTCCAGGCAGAAAGGGCTCTGTTTGCAAAGACTACAAGAGAGCCAAGTGCTGGGAATTGCAAGTGGTTCTGGCTGGCTAGTCTGCAGATGTGCAGGGGCAGACAGTGAGGATAAATGAGTGAAAGTACACAGAGGCCACATCTTGAAGAGCCTTGTGTGTCTGGCAGAGGGGTTTGGATACGAAATCAAAAACAATCAGGGGCACCTGGGTGGCTCAGTTGGTTGAGCGACTGCCTTCGGCTCAGGTCATGATCCCGGAGACCCGGGATCGAGTCCCACATCAGGCTCCCTGCTCTGTGGGAAGCCTGCTTCCCCCTCTCTCACTCCCCTTGCTTGTGTTCCCTCTCTGGCTATGTTTCTCTCTGTGAAATAAATAAAATCTTAAAAAAAAAAAAAAAAAAAAACCAATCAGGAAGGGGCGACTGCCTGGCTCAGTCCAAACAGCATGTGACTCTTGATCTCCAGGTGGTGAGCTCAAGCCCCATGTTGGGGGTAGAGATTACTTAAAAAATAAAATCCTTAATAAAAAATAAATAACAATATGTTACTTCTGAGGAATCTCATCAAAGGAGTGACGTTTTGTGTTTTTGTTTTGTTTTGTTTTGTTTTTAAAGATTTTATTTATTTGACAGAGAGAAACACAGCCAGAGAGGGAACACAAGCAGGGGGAGGGAGAGAGGGAGAAGCAGGCTTCCCGCCGAGCAGGGAGCCCGATGTGGGACTCGATCCTGGGTCTCCAGGATCATGCCCTGAGCCGAAGGCAGTCGCTCAACCAACTGAGCCACCCAGGCATCCCAACGTTTTGTTTTTATATTCATTATTTCCTTTAATATTCTGGATAGCCCTGTGAAATAGGTATTCCTATTGTCCACATTTTGTAGAGAGAACACTGGAGTTCAGGGAAGTGGATCTCTTTATCAAATTCACACAGCTATATGGGGACAGAAGCAGAGCTCACATCTAGGCCTTTGGACCAAGCCCAGGGTTCTTTTTACAGTGCCCCTGGTCTCTCAAACATGGAACAGAAAACTCCTCCCAAGTACTGCCCTGGGGCTTCTTCCTAAGGGCCCTTCTCTACCAGGAACTGACTCATAGATTGAGTCCTGTGCCCTCCTATCTTCCAGGCTTTTGCCTGGGGATGACTATCTGGAACAGACTTTACTCTTCACCCAGTCATTCCTCACACTACAAGATCCTGCTCCCTCTGCATGCACTCTCCTGGCCTCACTCCGCACAGTTAGGGAAGACAGCAGGTACATTTGACACATCAGCTTTAGCAGAATCTACCTGGGAAGTTCTTAGTACGGAGTCTGTTTGCCCTTGATCCATTCTTCGGGTCCTTGCTTGGAGAGCTAAGCCCTGCTGGTTACCATCCAGTTTCAGAGATTCCCTCAGGTGGTAGCTTCCAGCAAGAACCAGCCAATGGGCAACCTGGTGGAAAATCAGAGGATCAACGAAAGGGAGGAACCAGACTTACTCATCCTCCTCCTCTGAGACACCAATAGTGTCTCAGGCAGCAGCTGTCTTCTCCAGAGATCCTTTCCATCTGTGACCCTGGCTCCTTGGATCTGTAACCCTTCCTTCCTTCAACCCTGCTTTCATCCCTCCAGCCTATGGCTGGGAGAATCTTCTTGCTGTTGAAAATTTCTTGAGCTGCCTCCATCCCCCATTTGGCTTCCCAACCCTTCCACCATGGTGTAGGGCTTGCAGGGCCCTGTAAGTGCAGTTTGTTAGAGTGAGAAGGGAAACCAGGAGAGGGAGCTACTTTAGCTGAGCCATGATAGGATCTAGCCTGTATGACTGAGGTTGCTCCAGATGCTGTTTTGAGAATGGACCATAGGGGGCAGGGAGGTTATGGCTCCCACCAGAGTCAAAACCAGAGCGCAGTGATCTTTTGTCTCTTTTAAAATCTTGTGGGACTCATAGTTGTACCACATCCAGGCTTGCTACTTGATTTGAGGCTGCTTTATGCAAGTGCCTCACACTGTGCCAGAAACAGCAGGCCTAAAACGTAGGGGGAGGGGAAGTGGAGAAGGAGGAAGCTTGTATTTATGAATGAATGAATAAATGAGGAGAGAAATAGGATGACTTCTGCAAACTCCTCAAAGACCTCTAGGACTTTCTTACATCTCTCACAAGGCACAGAGCAAGTGTTCAGGGAGCACTGTTCAAAGACTGACATCCTGGGGCGCCTGGGTGGCTCAGTTCTTGGGCATCTGCCTTCCGCCCAGGTCATGGTCCTGGAATTTCAGGATCAAGCCTGGCATCGGGCTCCCTGCTCAGTGGGAAGCCTGCTTCTCCCTCTTTCACTCCCGCTGCTTGTGTGCCCTCTCTGCTGTGTTTCTCTCTGTCAAATAAATAAATAAAATATTTAAAAGAAAAAAAAAAGACTGACAGACTGCTCTTTGTAAGGTGTCGCAGGCTGGTAAGCAGTCCTAGCGGTCATCAACACCCTCCCATCCCCACTCCAGGAAGTGTCCCTGGAGCCCAGCTCCTCTAGCCTTCCTAGAGAGCAAGCCTCCCACGAAGATTGAAGATTTCCCCGAGGCTCTGTGAGGCACCACTGGGTTCCTTGTAAATGACCAACTACCCCATCTCTGGACAGGGGCAGGCACTTCCTGTTTGGGGTGGAAAGGAACCAGACACTTTCCTGTTAGCAGGTCTTTTAAGCAAAGCAACAGATGCTGAGCAGCTCCTGGCCAGCCTTTCAAGCCAGATGCCTGGCGGTTAGATAGCCTTTATGTGGAAGGGAAATGGGGCACAGTGCCAGATTGGCTAGGCTTTTATTGTGCTTCTTTCAAGTCCCCTGGGTCCTGCTGTGAGTAAAAAACAAACCAGAAGAGGCTATCCCCTGTAAATCATGATGAGGATTAGGAGAGATGGGCTGCTCTGAGCCAGAGAGTGTTCATTGCCTGGCAAGGAGGTGCTCCTGTAATTGTCCCTGGGCAGCCTTGTATATGTTGTCTGGAGAGGAATGTCTCTCAGTGTGAAACTATGCAAAGAATACAAACATGTAAGCTTGTGTCTGCGCACCCAATATCTAGCACTTGATAGGATTTAACAGTGAATAGTTGTCTAGTTGGTTCCTTCTAGTAAATTGGGGTAACGGAAAAGGCAGGAATTCTTGTTGTCCCATTTTAAGATGGTAGAAACTCAGAGAAGTTAGTGGACTTGCAAGGGGTAACAGAGTAAGAAAAAGGCCAGGTTCAAACCCAGGTCTGTTTCCCTCCAAACTGCTTTTTCCAGTCCCCTATGAGCATGTGCATGTGTTTGTACGTACAGGGGGTAGATAGGCAGGAAAACTTGGAAGGTAACCCAGTCTAATGAGAGCACATCCCCATATGCTAGAGAGAGAAAATTTCTCTTCCAGAGGCAGAAGTGATTACTAAGGACTCAGGGCTTCTAAAAATGAATCGCAGCCAAAAATGCAGAGGTTATAGTCAATAATGAATCCAAATAATCACAGCTAACATCCTCACAACTCTGCGGAACACATCTTCTTCAGGGCTCCCAAGCTAATCCCATGTCCTCATTCTTCTTCTTATTCCGTCATTGTGATTTGGAGAGGCTGGTCATTCCGTGAGTGCCTTTCTCCAGAGCCCAGAATTCCTTCTGATAAAATCTACTTTGTGCTCTGCACACTTCCTGGGAAGGAGGAAAGGGCAGAGACAAAGCTAATTGTTTCTCATATTATGAAGAGAGAAACTGAGGCCCAAAAAGGGTCTTGTCCAGGTCCATACATCCTGCCTGATTCAAAGGGCCCTGGTCAGGAGGAGGACTCACTGGCCAGCTGTTGCCTTCTGTCAGAGAAGAAGGAATGGCCCAGGCAGCTGTCAGCCACTCCCCTGGGCATGCAATGCACCCAAGTCCTGTCCACTCTGGGAGAGCTGGGAGTTGCTGTGGATTTGAACTGAGCCCCAGTGCAGAGAAAGAAGGAGGGGAAGCAGCTCTATTTCATTTTATTTTATTTCATTTTATTTCACTTCATTTTATTTTATTTGACAGAGAGAAACACAGCTAGAGAGGGAACACAAGCAGGGGGAGTGAGAAAGAGAGAAGCAGTCTTCCCAACAAGCAGAGAGCCCAATGCGGGGCTTGATCTCAGGACTCCAGGATCACGGCCCAAGCCAAAGGCAGACGCTTAACAACTAAGCCACCCATGCACCCCAGAAGCAGCTCTTTTTGAAATGGAGGAACAGAGAGGACTTCCAGCCTAGCTGGGTCAGGAACTTGCTCAGCCAAGGTAGGAAGGGAGGGAAGAAGAGAGCCAGAGCCTTAGAAAACCTAGCCCTCCTATCTTCCCCTTGAACATTGGTGTCACAATTAGTGATTTAGTAGGTCTGGAGTAGAACCCAGGAATCTGAATCATTACTAAGTGCCTCCAGGTGATTCAGTGCAGGTGGTCCAATGATCTTTTGACTTGAGGCGAGATAGCATAGAGTTTAAGAGCTCAAGATCTGGAGTTATAATATCTGGGTTTGAGCCCTGGCTCCATTACTAGAATTATGACCTCAGATAAATGATATAATCTCTCTGTGCCTCAGTTTCCTCATATTTAAAATAAGGATGCTTATAATAGTAGCTTTTTCATAAGGAAGCTGCAAAGAGTGGATGACATGATTTATGTAAAGCACATAGCACATACGGGGCACATGTTAATTTCTCAGAAAGCATTAACCACTATTATTTGTTCCAACTCTTCATTTCCATGCCCACCCCCCACTTCCACCAGAGGAGGAAATAATAATATTGGATTAACACGGGACACCTGGGTGGCTCAGTTGGTTAGGCGACTGCCTTCGGCTCAGGTCATGGTCCTGGAGACCCGGGATTGACTCCCACATCGGGCTCCCTGCTCGGGGGGGGAAGCCTGCTTCTCCCTCTCTCACTCCCCCTGCTTGTGTTCCCTCTCTTGCTGTGTTTCTCGCTGTCAAATAAATAAAATCTTTAAAAAATATATATTGGATTAACACAGGGACTTGTCATCACAGGACTGTTTGGCATATGGCAGATCCAAAGCCTTTCTCCCCTCAACCTCATCACTCTTCCGATGCTCTTGCTGTGGACTGAGCTTCTTCCAATAAACTACCCTGCCTTTCTCATCTTCCCTCCTTTCTCATGCCCCTTTGGTATGAGATGGTAGGCCACCCTCCTCCAGATGGTAGGCCACCCTCCTCCACCCAATCCAAAGTGACTTGGCTTAAGATGTGTCCTAGAAAGTGAAAACATACAGCAAGTCAGTTGTGGAGTTGCATAGGCCCTGGGATTCCCAAAGAATATCACAGAATTTGGTGCTCTGGGTCTTATGAGTAAGCCTTGGAGGCAGAAGGGAACTGAAACGCCTGCTTACCCAGGTTCTAACCATGGAAACATGCTGTCTTTCAGGGAAATGGAGACATCTGTGCCAAAGCATGGTTGAAGCCGAGGATGAACATGTGGGCAAAGGAAGCTCTGTTCTGCATAAATTCTTGCAGGCACTTCCAAGTACAAATTCTCGGCGTCTCCAAGTGATCACACACAGAGGTGAAGTGGGACAGGTGAGGATTGGATGAAATAATCTAACCAAGAACACAAAAGGAAAACAGAGGAAGTCAATGTTTAAACACAGCAGTGGTGCTAGCTTTCCAGATCCAGGGGCCATGACTAAACTGGGGTGCAGAGAAAGGCAGGATCAGCTCTTCAAGTGGCTCAATCCTCCCAGTCTCAGCCCTGCAGGAAGCACGCCTTCCTGCTTTCCCCTCTCCTCCCAGTGCAGCTGATATAGACACCCTTTGACATGTGCTGGAGGGAGGAATGGATAAATTCTGCCTCGAAAGAGACCTGGCAGATCTGGGATTGACTCCAGCTTGGCCCACAGTATCCTTGCCAACTGGTGCTCCTCAGAGATCCCTGCCCTAGATAGATACAGAGTTGTATCTAGCCTTTCAAAATACACCTACTGATGTGGGGAAAGGGGAACCCTCTTGCACTGTTGGTGGGAATGCACACTGTTGCAGCCACTCTAGAAAACACTATGGAGGTATCGCAAAAAGTTAAAAATAGAACTATCCTATGATCCAGCAATTGCACTACTAGGTATTTACTCAAAGAATACAAAAATACCCAGTCAAAGGGATACAGGCATCCCAATATTTACAGCAACATTATATCCGCAATAGCCAAATCATGGAAATAGCCCAAGTGATTGAAGAATGGATAAATAAGATCATATGTGTATATATATATATATATATATATATATATATATATATATATATATATATATTACTCAGCCATAAAAACAATGACATCCTGCCATTTTAATGACCTGGATGGAGCTAGAGAGTACTATGCTAAGCAGAATAACTCAGTCAGAGAAAGACAAATATCATATGGTTTCACTCATTTGGAATTTAAGAAACAAAATGATCGAGCAAAGGGAAAAAAAAAAGAAAGAGGCAAACCAAGAAACACACTTCTAACTATAGAGAACAAACTGATGGTCACCAGACAGAAGGTGGGTTGGGGAATGGGTGAAATAGGTGATGGGGATTAAGGCACGCACTTGTGATGAGCACAAGGTGTTTTACGGAAGTGTTGAATCACTATATTGTACACCTGAAACTAATATTACACTGTATGTTAACTGGAATTTAAATAAAACCTTAAAAATACCCCACCTATTTGGTCTAGGACAGCATATACATTATACCAGCAACCTTCAGGCAACACAGACTCTCTCTCTCTCTCTCTCTCTCTCAGACTGGTAGATAAAATAGAGGCCACCAAGTTAAATCTGAATTTCAGATTAGTAGAAGTACTGTCCCAAATGATGCATTGGCACATACTTACACTAAAAAATTTTATGTAGTTAATCCGGGACTCAAACGTAACGGGGCATCGTGTATTTTTATTTGCTAAATCTAGCAAAGTTACTCCACTCGCTTTCAGTATCTCCCTCCTCTAAGCTCACCGCCGGACTCCGCTTGAAAGTGTGGCCATGTCACAGTGCTGTCCTTAGCTGAGAACCTTCGTTCCAGTCTGCCCCGCTAGACTGAAAGCTCTCTGAGGGGAAGGCCTTAGGCCTCGGCCACCATCTCTGGGCCTCCGTCCCAGGCAAGGACGCTCCTTATGGGTGTGCACCAGGGCACCCGCGGAGAAGGAGCATGGATGGGCTCATAAGTCCATTAAAACTCTATGCCCACAGCGGGTCCCCGGCTGCAGGGATGGCAGAGGCCTCTGTTTATTCACTGGCCCTGCGCAGGGGGGCGCCTGTCTCTAATTGGTTCGCCCAGGAGGCGTGTCCAATTTTCATTGGTTAGCTGGGAGGTGGGCGGGGCCCATCGCCAATTAGTTCGCCCACAGCAACCTCTAATTCAGTCCACCGAAAAAAGGTGCCTTTCAAAAATTCCTCCACCAGAGTGGCACCTTTTATTGAAATAACATAAACACCTATGTGTTATTGAGGCGCTAAGCCTTGGGATAAGAACAATGCAATACATTTGCTTCGCACTTTAGACATTCCAAATTACACGCATCGACTCGTGGAATCCCAACAGTCCCCCAGAGGTCAGTGTCATTGTGCCATTTGCATTTCACATTAGCAATCTGAGACCAGAAGAGAGACAGCACCCTGCTCGTAGTGACTACGGCAGATAATGAAAACAGTTGACTCTCACGTAAATTGTTTCACTCCACCTTTGCTACGGATTGTGTGGAATGCATAAAGACAAGCACCTTACCCTCAGTTTCTCTTTTAATCTCCATGCAATTGTAGTAACTAAATATCACTTGCTCTCATTTTACTGATGAGGAACCTGATGCTCGAAGTCGTTAAATCCTTTGCCAAAAGTCACAAAGCGGCAGCCTACCACTTATTAATTGCATACTGCACGATGTCGGGCTGTACTTACAGACATTGTTCTCTGATTAAATGATTGCTACAACCACATGATACTGGTATTCTTATTATCGACATTTACCAATGAGAAAAATATATTCAAAGAGGGTGAATAACTTGCCCAAGACCATACAGCCAGGACTCACACGGCTAGCAAAGAAGCAGATCTGGAACTCAAACCCCGTTCTTCTGACCCCAACCCAGGGCTCCTTCTCTCAACCTGGCAGGCCTCGCCCCCTGCCATTCTGGCTAAAATAATGTGACCCTCAGGCAGGCCAGGTCCCTCCTTGATCGATCGCAATCTTAAGTAGCTACAGTCTCCGGGAGACCCTTCTTCCCAGCCCTCCCTGCAGAGATCCGGATCAACAGGAGGTGGCTAGGGAGAGAACCGCCGGGCAGGGCGGCGGCGGGCACCGGGCCAGGCTGTGCAGTCCGCGGAAGAGGCTCGGGGATCCGGGCGCGTTCCAGCAGCGGAGCCCAGTGGGTGGGGCGGGAGTGCCCCGCCCCCGCCCCTCCTCCCTGCCTTCCTCCCTTGCCCTCCAGGTCCCGGGTCCCGCGATCCGCGGGCAGGCACTGCCGGGACTGCACCACCTCGGGCGGGCTCGCGGCGATTCGCCCAGAAGGGCGGCCCTGCGCTCAGAACCAGGGCACCCGCCAGCCTCTCCGGCCCCTCCCGCTTGGTGGAGGGGCGGCGCAGAGCTGGAGCATCCGCTGGGCCCTGGGCGCCGCTGACCTTCTGGAGCACCCCGGCGCGCAAGGGCTCCCCACGCATCCGCGTCCCGTGGGGGGAGCTACCACGAGATGGCGGCGCGTGTCGGCCTCCTGCTGCGCGCCCTGGCGCTGCTGCTCTGGGGCGGCCTGGACGCCCAGCTCTCCCAGCGCGGAGGCCAGGAGCTGCGCAGGGAAGCGGAGGTAAAGGATGCATGCGGGGCGGAGACGGGGCCGCGTGCTAGAGACCCTCCAAAACTTTGCAGTCAGGCCACCCAGCCGTCTCATCTCGCCCGGCAATCCCTATCCACACACAAAGAGCCTGGATAGCTGGGACCAGAGCTGGGACCACACAGGCACGCGGACCTGCATTGATTTTCCCGGACGGGGTGGAGGGTAAGAGGGAGCGACAAGATGGGACAGGCCGGCAACAGCTGAGAGAGAGGTAGTCCCTGTACCCCAGTTTGGCACAGCCTACTGTCCCTCACCGCCTAGGCTGCAGAGATTGGCATTTCATTCATCGGATGCCCGAGCCTTCCCAGAGGCTGCGTAGCCCCCTAGATTAGTGAGGTGGAGCGGATACCACTGACTGGCCCGGACACAGGAGACAGCACTGGGCTGGTGCTCCCACTGCCCAGCTTGAGCAGGGCGGCGTCCAAGCTCAGCACAAGTTCCTTAACCTGTAAAATCGGTAAGAGTATTACAGTCTCAAGAACTCCTTTTTTAAAAAAAATATTATTTATTTATTTATTTGACAGAGAGAGATCACAAGTAGGCAGAGAGGCAGGCAGAGAGAGAGGGGAGGAAGCAGGCTCCCCGTCAAGCAGAGAGCCAGATATGGGCCTCCATCCCAGGACCCTGAGATCATGACCTCACAGAAGACAGAGGCTTTAACCCACTGAGCCACCAAGGCGCCCTCAAGAACTCCTTCTAAGGAGCTTTGGAACAGTGCTGCAGGACCGAGCTTGAGAAAGTGGGCAGGGTGGTGGAGGTGAACTTTAATCACTTATGTCGTTGTCCTCCTCGGGACTCACTTACTTGCAGTAGGTGTCACAAGGGGGAGCTCTTTGGAGGCAGGGGTGGAGCTGCACTTGGGGTATCTATTTTCCAGATAAAGGTGATTGTAATAATACCTCAGTATCATTTCTTTCTTCCCTCAAAGAAGCATCTCTGTGTTGTCATCTATTCTCAAGATTAAGACTGGGGTTTCCACTATTTTAAGTTCTAAATTCCCAAGCCCAGTGCTCTGCCCTGAGACTCTTGCTCCCTAAATGTTTCATTCCTGCCCTAAAACTGCCAGTTCAGGGACACCTGGGTGGCTCAATCATTAAACATCTGTCTTCCGCTCAGGTCATGATCCCAGGATCCTCAGATGGAGCCCCACATGCATCAGGCTCCCTGCTCAGCAGGAGGCCTGCTTCTTCCTCTCCCACTCCCCCTGCTTGTATACGCTCTCTTGATGTCTCTCTCTGTCAAAAAAATAAATAAAATCTTAAAAAAATAAAACAATAAAACTGCTAGTCCAGAACTTCTCAGTACCCTCCTATTCCCCTTCCCTAGAAGTTGTCATACTGACTCTAAGAAACCTGCAGAATGAAGAAGCCTCCACTGAATGGCTCTTCCTTTCAGCAGCCAGCTCCCATCACTGTTCTGGAATATTTGGAAATAACCCTGTTTCAACAATGGGGGTCACCCCTCCCCTTCCAAGCACTGGTCTCTTGTTTTGTGCTCTCTGCTTTCACACACTTGGGAATTACTCTGTTTCACTGAATTTAGAATCTTACAACATCAAGTGCACGGTCCTCACAGCCCCAGGAGAAGTCTTCCTCCTACCAAGCCAAGTCCTATTAAAAGTCCCACCCCACCTCCCCCCAAGTCCGGGTCCCCGGCAATCCTTGGCAGGAGAACAGAGAAAATCTCTCTGCTGCCCGTGCCTCTGGTGGCCCCAGATGGAGAGAATTTTATATTGGGGTGTGCTTGGGAAACATAATACTGAGCAGATTGAGTCTGTCACAGTCTGTTTAACATAATTGGGGGAAAGCGTATTTTTTGCTTTGAGAACAAGAAATATTTTAAAAGTATTAAAAAACTCAAAATATGTATATGTCTCTATATGCCTATGCATGTACATATGTAGATATATATGCAAATCGGGGGTGTTAGTATGTCTATTTGTGCTTTTGTAAATGGTGAGTTGCAAGAGTTTCAGTGTCAGACAGATGTGTGTGCAAACCATAAGTGAATCATTTAATCTCTCTGAACCTCGGGTTTCTTTCTGTACGATGGAGGTGAACAATGCCAATTTTTATAAGACTGTTGTGTGGCTTCACTGAGATAATGTACATAAAATGCTCAGTACAGTGCCTAGTACATAGAAAACAGTCTATAAGGGAAGTTGCTCTCAATATTCTTGTTATTATTATTATCTTTATCATTATTTTAGAGAACAGAGCTTCAGATTGAGGTCCTGGCTTGGTCGGGGCACCGGGGTGGCTCAGTCCATTAAGCATTTGCCTTCAGCTCAGGTCATGATCTCGGGATCTTGGGAATCAGCAGCAGGGAGTGTGCCCCTCTCCCCCTTGTGCTTGCGCGTTCTCTCTCTCTCTGAAATAAATAAATAAATAAATCTGTAAAAAAAAAAAATAAAGTGCTGGCTCAGTAGACTAGCTCTCCTGGAACAATAACACAGGACAAAATATGCAAGGCAACTATTTTCAGCATCGAATAAGAAGCAGCACAGAGCTATCATTCCTAAGATACTGCAGTTACTATGGTGATACTATAAATTACCCTAAAACTTAGTGAAGTAAAACAAACATGTATTATGTGCATAGATACTGTGGGTCAGAATTGTAGACTGGGCACATGAGGGTAGCTTGTCCCTGCTTTTCAGTGTTAGGGGATGGACTCATCTGAAGGCTCTTTACTCACCTATCTGGTTGTGAGCTAGGGGCCACCATTCTCTCCTGTGGGCCTACCCACATGGTTTCTGCAGCATGGGCTAGTTTGGGCCAAGACATAGTGGTTGGGTCTCCAGGGTGAATATTCCGAAAGAGAGAGCTAGAGAGAGAGCGAGGACAAGCAGAAGTCATATCCTCTTCAAAACTGAGAGGAGGAAGTTCATAGCATCCCTTCTGCTGTTCCCCATCGGCTGGAGCAGTCACACACTCCAGGTCAAGGGGAGGGAACATAGACCCCACAGTTGGTAGCTGGGGCATTGAAGTCACTGTAAGAAGAGCATGGGAATGGGAGGTATTATTGTGGTCATTTGGGGAAATACAACCATCCACAGAAAGGAACCACTCAAAGTGAGGACTTTGCTAGGGTCTAATTCCCTGGCAGGCGTGCAGAGAGCTAGACCCCAAGCAAAGCACGGCACTCCTGCTGAGCTCATGGGCAAAGTGCAGAGTTCAGGACAGAGAAGGAAAGAAATCATAAAAACAAGTTGTGTGATCTTAAACTAGTCCCCTCAAGCAGGCGACAGTTTCCTCCTCTGTAAAGTAAGGGAGTTAAGCCTCTTAAATGACTCCCTTTGCATTATCATTCTTTAGCTTTGATGTGTTTGTGTGCCAGCAGTTGTGTGTGCGTGCAGACGTTTCATCTGCCTGCGTGTGCTTGTGTGTCTGACTGCATGTGTCTGTGTTCCCAGGTCTCTGCGTGGATCCCTGTGCCCTGTGAGCATGCCTGTGTGTGTCCCTTGTATTCATACAAAACAATAAAGTTGAGGGTTTTCCAAAGTGGGCTTTTCCTGGGAGGAGACGGATTGCTTACAAAGCTGCATTATGAACAAGTTCATTGTTGCCCACTTGGGAAAACTAGGGCTGCTCACAACACTAGTAAGAAGGAAGGGCCTCTGCTGCTGAGTTGCAAGACTGAGAGTTAATGATGACCTCATCACTTTGGCCCCCCTCCCATTCGCAGTCAGACCCTATTCTGTATTTGGGTGGCATGGACTGTATTTCCCCTGGACCCTCTTTAAACACCCAAGTGGGATGATAGGACCTACCTTCCATTCAGTGGTCGATACAGATCTGCCCAGCTGCTCCCAGGATGCTGATACAAGCAAGAAGCTGGCCAGTCCGTCTCTCTAGGGAAACATTACAGCTTCTGTGGAGTAACAACCCCCAGATGATGCAGTGTCTGTTTCTCACACCCCAGAGCCATTCATTTGACTTTTTGTGAGTCAGAAACCCAGAAGCCCGGGTGTGGAAGCTGTTCCCAAGAGCTGAACGCAGTGACTCATAGTTGCAGGGCGAATAGAAGTGCAGAAGAGGCTTGGGGGGGGGGGGTCCCAGAGGACCACGAGCTGGTGGAAAAGCTTTTATCAAACCAGTTTGAAAACCAAGGGATCTAGCAAAACCTGAGTGGTAGAAGCAGAAACATAGTGGGGAGATGGATGGACAACTCTCTCTAAATCCAGCCTTGGTTAGGACATTTTTTGTGCTCTAAATTTAGCCCTGCAAGGGTAGTGAGGACCATGGGTCCATACAGTACGATTATTTGGCATGAGAAAAAAGTACAAAGCAGTCTGGATGGAGACTGACCAGCTAATCTTTCCGACTTCCTTAAGGACAAAAAAATGAAAGGAGAGGAGTTGACAGCAAGAGGTTATCTAAGCTACACCCAGACAGAACTTTGTGAATATGAGACTAGGAACAAGGGAAAGGAGGAGAAAATAAAGGGAGTCAGACAGAGGGAAGGGAGGCATTTGCCCCCCAATAGAAGGGAAGGGGCCCAGCTGGTCGCACTGCCCTAGGACCTTCAGTAGAACCCAGGATCCAGAGAGCAAAAAGAGTAGGCTTGAGTCCCGCTGCATACCTGTGGCTTGGCAGATGACCTGCTTGAGATGTGATGGGAGATGTGATCCCAGCCTCTACTGAAAGCCAGAGCCCACCACGTAAGCAGCTTCTTTCCTCTGCTCTGGCCCTGGACGTGCTTGCAGAGGAGACAGAAGGAATCCAGCTAGAAACATTCATCCCCAGTTTTACCTTTTTCTCATTTGAGAATTGTCTCCCTAGTAGAGAGAGCAGTCTGGCCTCCGTGCCTCCAGTTTTAAAGCCTCTGAGTCACTTGTTTAAATGTGAAATGAGACATCCTGGGATAGGTGTCAGAGGATCTGAACTCAAGGACTGGTTCTGTTGCTCACTTGGGATCCTTCAGCAAGATGCTGCTTGCTCCCCTGAGACTTACTTTCCTCATTTTTTAAAAATTTTATTTATTTATTTGACAGAGAGAGAGACCACAAATAGGCAGAAAGGCAGGCAGAGAGAGAAGAGGAAGCAGGCTCCTCACTGAGCAGAGAGCCCAA